>BGPR01000068.1:1788904-1885029 GCA_013235015.1 Araneus ventricosus
GGTTAAATTTTCTTTTTATTAATAAAATAAGAGGAGATTAGATAGATTAGATAGAATGACACAGATTAAGAGACAAAATAAGTTCATAAGGTCTACATTTAAGCATGGAATTTATTTATTTTTCAAAAATAAACGTATAAAGAGCAAGCTTTTCTTTATCTTAGTTAGATTAGTTTCTTATTTTGAAACTACAGGAGGGTTATTTTACCACAAGTCTAATTTGTAATATTGAACCGAGTCCTGATTACGAGAATGGCACCTGAGGTAGGTACTTCCTCCTCAAACAGCTGCTCTACATCATTGAAAAATGTTTTATCCCTGTTGGGATAATTTCATTGTCATTCTATTCACCTCCTCATATCTGATATGGAATATTCTGAGTGAGAGGTGCCACCTCACTACCTCACTCTCGTAGATCAGAAGCCTGTTTCGATGTGGCCGATGGAGGACGTGTAATTTTATGAGTCTTTTATTCTTATTATTTTACTTGTCCGTGTCCAATAATAAAAAAAGACTTTAAACTGACTGCAATGCATCTAGTTATTAATTAACTCTCTCATTGTTCGCTCAACTATATTACCCATCAATCCCAAAGATTTTAACGCTCTACCACGCCTGCGTGAAGGTGGATGGTTGCTTTGTTGTGTTTTAATAGTGCAAGAGCCAGATTTGGCTAAGTTGCGCCACACAAATGGTTCAAATGCGTGAAGGTGGATATTTTATGGAAACGAATATTAACAACGCGATCTTTCAGTCCCGAAGTCGAGTCTTTTATTCTTAATATTTTACTTGTCCATGCCCAATAATAAAAAAGTATTTAAACTAACTTCAATGCATCTAATTATTAATTTAACTCTGCATCTGGTCCTTCAACTATATTACCCATAAATCCCAACGATTTTAACGCTCTACCATGCCTGCGTGAAGGTGATGGTTGGTTCGTTATGTTTTAATAGAGCAAGAGCCAGATTTGGCTAAGCTGCGGAAGACAAATGGTTAAAATGTGTGAAGGTGGATATTTTATGGAAACGAATATTAACGCCGCGATCTTACAGTCCCGAAGTCAAGATTCAAGCACCGGTTTACCGTAGTTTCCATGATAACAAGCAAGATGTATATTCGGTGTTCAGTAAATCTGTTTTGTGATTAATGTATTTGAAATTACTTCTCTGTTAGCACAAGATATTTTGCGATATCTCCACAATGTTGTTCAATATTCTAAACGCCGCACAATATCATGAAGAATTTGTAGCAATATTCATGAGCATGCCGTAACTTTTAATTTATTTAATGTGAGTAACGGTAATTTAATTATCTTTTTATGTGCATCAAAAAACGTAAATTCCATACATTTAGAAAAAAAGATTTAAATTACAGTTTGTCGATTTTAAAATATTTTCAAAAATAATTAATAGCATAGTGTGAATAAATGTACGTGTCTAAACTGTTTAAGCTCCATTTTTTAAATCAGTTTCTAAAGTAAAAGAATGAAAATGACTCTGCTATAGAAATTAAACGCTTTTAGGCTCCTTATGTAATTTATTATATTTTAATCATAATTTGTTATTCGAGAGAATTGGTAGCTTAAATACTAAATCAACAAAGTTGATTACCAAAGGTTTAGTAGTAAGTATTATGAAACGAACAGTAGATGTTTAATATTGAAACAGAAATATTAAATTTATTTTTGATTTGTGAAGTAGTGCGCGCAGTTAGCGCCTGCCAATTTGACACTCCACCGAATGTGTGCAATTTATCAATGAAAGAAACAACTAAGCTCATAATGAAATAAATGAATCAGATTTTCTCATAATAAGATAATTCTGATATTGTCAACTGTATTGCTGTATTGTGCCAAATACTTGTCATTGATGTAAGGTATGCGATCGTTAGTGTGTGTGTTATAGAGATAATTTCATGAATAAAATCGTATTTTTGTCTTTTTAACTGATACAATTTGCGTCATTATCATTGAAGATTGAGTAAGAACGTGGCTGAATATTGGTAGATTCCGGGATTCGGTTGCGGAGGGTCATGAACTCAAGACCTATCTCTGCCGAAGATACGCCGTGTGCGCACACTTAATGTAAGGTAAACCAGCTGTGGGTCAAACATCCCCACCGATCTGATATGAAAGTTTGAAGAAAGTGCTGGCTCAGATGTCCCCGTTCCTTTCATCATGGTTCAAAATAACGTTGTAAGTTCCAAAATAGCCCTTGTGCAGCGGCAAGAAAAGACATTAATCAAATAAATCAATGAGCCTGGGAACACGCAAACCTGCTCATCTATTATGATTTACTGTGTATGCTATCTTTGAAACTGCACTCAATAAATGCATTCAGCTGTTTATGAAAAACTCTAAAACCAGTTCTCATTAAAAAGGACATTGCTTGCATAGCCTTCCATATAAAAACATGATATAAAACATGGAATGTTTTTCCCCTCTGAATATATTAAATAATTAATACTTGTTATGTAATATTAAATGTAAATAAACTTAACGATTGCTGAAATAATTTAGAACTTGAAACAATCTCAGTCTCTTCTAGTTATTTCTTAAAACTTATTTGCAATACTCTTTGTTTTTGCCATAGTTCGTTTTATTATTACGTTCTCAGAAGTTTTTATGTTTTCTGTACTTAATAGGATCGTATGCAAATGAAAAAACTATTTGCTCTTTTTCTATATTCTCTGCAATGTACAACATATCACTTTGGATAAAAATTTCCGACTATAACAGGCAGGGAAGAAAAACTAAAATTCTGTCTACTACCAACTTTTTTTCTCTGACTTTGATAATAAATAAAATTAAATAAGTAATATTTATAGAAGCTCATTAGTTCAAAACAGAACTCCTTTTCTTTTTTGAAACAGAAAACTGTTAGAAGTTTCGTAACTCCTTTTTTTTGTTCTTGCAGGAAAGAATACTATTAGTTCGTTTTTTACTGAATAACGATTATTTCTAAGTCATTTCCTTTACCTACTCGCATGGATTAAAACTATCGCCACATATTAAGACACTGATATATTTGATCCAAAAAATATGAAGAGAAACACATAAACAAATTCATAGATTCATAACAAAAATATGCATAACAAAAACAGAAAATCGTGTTTAAATATTGTTATAATACGAGAAATGTTATAAAAGCATTATGAAGTCTCTAATGTTCTTCTAGCAACATTGTGTGTTATCGTAGGTAACACATTTGCTGCGGCAAGCGTGCCAGGACGTTCTTTGATGCCTTTTTGGGCGGCGGAGAAAATCACGACACGCTCCTTTTTCCTTCTACCAGGCACAGCGAGAGCGCCGCGTTTAGTATGCCGAGAACAGAGAGAGTTCCGGCACTCTCACCGCAGCAACTGTGATAAATATAAGAAAATATAACCGTATAAATATTTGTGAACTTACCGAAAGTTTGGCTGCATTTTGGCTTAAGACAAAGCCTCCATTATTCCAAGAAAAATTGTAATTCAAGAACGTTTATCCTTGAATATTCCATTGCGTGTTTCATTTTCATATCTAAGATGCTTTCTGAGTTAAGAGAAAGATTAATGCAACGGGCTTTATTTTGAATACCCAGAGTCTTGTGTAAATACTTTCAACGAGAAAAGAAATTCCATTCTTAATTTCTTCATTTCTTACTACACCAATTGCTATGCAACTTAAGTTTTGTGTCATTTTTCACTGATGTGTCTAAAACAACATTTAGCAGAGTTACTGTAAAACTAAACAGTGGCATGTTGTGTGATTTTTGCAATGTAGTTATATAAATTTATATGGAGGAAACATATAAAGTTTTTCCTAGCTATGGAATCAGGAATTAGAAATTGCACACAATTTCAGAATTCTTCCCATACACCACCCCAAAATATCCCTTGTGTTGCTTCAAAACGGGACGTTAATATAACTAAATTAAACTAAGCTAAACTCTTCCCATACAGGATGAAAAATTATGACTAACTCTAAGAGAATTAGTTTTCTTGATGCACTTTAATGAAATAGACAGAACAGAACGCCACTCCCTACTCCTGCTCCGAGAAGCAAAATCATTAATTCCTTAAACAGCTAGGTAGGCATGGAACGTCATTTTATTACCAATACTTTAAATATTAATTACGGATCTGGCATGAAAGTCTACTTAAAAAGAAGAAGTATATGATTAAATAATAAAGACTTAAAAGCTATTCTACACACTATACCTATTTACACATATTTTATACATACATTACTAAAAACTGAACTTATACTAAACAGAAGTTTGGGCATCTAAATGAATCGGAAGATGACTATAAATATTGTTGTTCAATGTTCGGATTTCTTGCTTAGAAACATTTCACAAACATATTTTTCATTTTTTTTTAAAAATGAAGAAAACGCTCTTGTTTCGCAGGAAGCACTGAAAAGTTTAAATTACAAGGTCCAGTGTTGGATGCACTGTTGTGAGCTGTTCAGTAGACTTTAGGGTTGGATGAACCGGTGTTTGGGGAGAAAAATTTGTTTTGTCAAGAAGGTGGAGAATTCCTAAGTCACCGGCAGAAAATAATTACCATTATGATGCATGGATTTAATCATATTGTGCATTTTCAGCCTAATAAAATAAACAATTGATATAATGAAAATTATCTTTAACTAAAAAGCAAAATGCAAAAGTTTTGTTCATCTTAATTTTTGAAGGGTATTTAGACAAGACCGCATAAACAGAATGAAATTTCTGATTCGAAGAATATAGACTTTTGGAGCCAGGACAAAAAAATAATCACATCACATCCGGAGCACCGAAGATAAGCTTTATTACAATCATTTAACGCTACAAAATATGTCTGTAGTCTAGATGTCATCATTACCTGATATGAATTATGTGGATTTTCCCCTATGGGTGGCGCATGAAGGAATTGGTCTATCGAGTCTAAATTTCAATAGAAAAAGACTTAGTTCACTAATGCGTTTATCAGTAAGCCATTGCATAACACACGCATGCACGCTTCAACATGCTTGTTGGTAATTTTGAGTACCTTCCCAACACGTAAGTACGATATCACATGCTAATAAACAATTAAAAACTATTCTACACACTATACGTAATGTTCCAGTTTACAAGAAAGTTTATTTTCCGTGCACAGGATTTCACGCCATAGTTTTGCTTTCGCATTTTCTCGAAAACTGCGGGTCGTGGTAATATGGTTCTTTGTTCCCCAAAGAATGAATCTTGCTGTGCACAATTTATGCGATCATGGACAAAAATTCTGTGTGATTCTCATTGAAAAAAATCTTTAGAAATACAATTTACACCATCTATTCTTAAGAACAACTAAAAAACAATCTAAGCGAATTTTATAAATCATGAATATGGTTATTAAATTTTTAAAGTGAGCTCTGATATACCTATAATGAATATATTGCATTTATATTTCGTAAACAAGCGAAAATCTTCCATAGACTTAAATCCACCCACTGCTTCCCAAAACAACCGTATATCAATTTCCTATCTGTTGCAGCCACCCACCAACAGAGCTCTCTTGCCATAAATAACTAAAGGACACGTCGCCCTTAATTTGCGTAACTACGCTGTTTGATTGATTGGCACAATGGACAATTAGTGGGTCCAGGCAAATAATTTCCACACGAGAGCTAAAACTCTGTCTTCTAGAGGGAGTAAGAGAATTAATTTTGCTAGAAAGACAGAAATAGTCTGGAGTTTCTTTTAAAAAACTATTTTTGAGAAAAATTTGCTTATTTTTCCAGAGGCAGTCTTGGGCTAATGATTCCTTTTAGGTCTTTGTTGGTTGAGAATTCTATCGATTGTTGATGCTTGTTAGCATCTGTTACAAAATTAAATATCTGTTTCTCTTTACTCCGATTAACTATTCAAAGTCATTTCTTGGAGTGGTTAAAATGTATGGATTTAAACATGTGAAACCAGTTTTAAAAGCAATGCTTTAAATGTCGATGATAGTATACTAGGACAGAGCTGTATTTCTCGGTGCTGTATTGCAATAACTTTAGATGTATTAATTTGTATTGATCATTGATTTTCTATTATACAAAAGAGAAATAGGAAACTTAGAAATTGAAGAAAATACATGAAGAAAAATTTAATAAACCTTAATCCTGCGATGCATAATGCATCCAGTAAGTGTATAAAAACAGCCAAAGATTTTGCAACGATTCAAACCTAATTTTTATAATACATCTAGAATGGAAACAAAAGTTTCCTTTCTGATGAATTAATCTAATGAAACATTATGACGTTTCTGACGGAATTTTTCTACCAGAATAAAAATTTATTAGAGACATCCATCAACGGTAATAATAACAATAGTAAGAGTATTATTTCGAATAATGTTACAATACATGACATATTTACACATTCTTCTAAAGATCTTTAAGCAATTGAAAGTGTTTTACCCAGCAAAATATCTAAACTACCATTTCTAAGCTATTTTTAAATATTGAGAAATACAAAATAATCAACATTTGTTTATCTCAAGAAGAACTAAGAATGGAATTGTAATCATAGTAAGTTAGAAAGTTAACGACAGTATTAAGAAGAAATATTTTAAGTAGGCGGAATTGTACAGTTAAATGCTTGCATAAGGTAGGTTTATTGTTGCTTTAATATGAAAAACTGAATTAAAAAATGTCAAAAGAAGGTTTATGAGAATGAAAAAATACACAAATCTTTGTTATATCAAGAATTTATATTTCGAAATGCTTGTCGATGTGATCCACAACTTTTAGAAATGTGAATGGATATTCATTTGGAAGTTAATTATACGTGAGCAAGAAGTTACGACTCTAGTAGTTCTTTATATTCTATGACCTTTTTATTTTAGCGTTAAAATGTTGCAAATATAAAGGTATTTTTGGAAAATTTGCTTTTTAGTAAGAAATAGATGGTGACATTATCTATAAGAAAAGATGGATGGAGAAGAACAGATGGTGGTTATCTAAGAATGTGTTATTGCTAAAACATTCCAAATTTCGTCTATCATGATTTATTTTATGTCAACGAATTGCAATCCGATGTTTTTGATGAAAAATTGTCCAAATTACATGTATTCCTTCAAATTTTAAATTGATTATTTGACACTGAAAAGCATATATTTTGATAAGATGTAGTGTTTAGTATTATATAGTACTGTTTGTATTGTAGTAGACGTATTATATGGTACTGCAGACACAACTAAAACTGCCTCTAGAAGTCTTAAATTGGCTGGAAAATGAATGAATTTTTGCCATATTTAAAAAAATGTAATAATGTCATGGGAAATTATGTAGATAGAATGCGGAAAGTATGAAACAATACCTGCATCAAATGTTTATTGGAAAGATCATAAATGTTTATGAAACTAATAAATTTAATTTTATAATTGCGTCCAGAAAGAAGTAAGTGACTGCTTGGAATATTTATGGAGCCTCTTACGTACGGAAATAAAAATATATATGGAGCGTTCAGAGATAAAGTGAAGCAAGTCCCTGTTTTGCCAATTTTTCAATAACACTGCCATGATAGTGTAGAACTGTTATATTTTCTGTGTAATGGTGACTCAAGAGCTTAATTCAATCTGTATCCACCAGGCAACAAGAACATTTAGAAGTCCACTGTTATTTTAAGTGCAGATTAATCAACGCTCAGAGCTGTTTTCTCAGAAAAGAATCTCATGGACGTGGTCCACTTTAACTCCGAACCCGCCATATATTAATCATAACTTAGTATTTTAATCTGGGAAGTTGCTCCAATATATTTAATGTATTTTTAGTTATTATATTAATATATTATTGTTTCGTGGTGGAGTGACACCTGTAAGTTTGATTTAATCAAACGTGCAGGCATCAATTCTGTAGATAATAAAAGGACAACATTGTGGGTCTTAACAATAATGTCAGCAGATAAATCTCTAGAAATTCCACAACTTATCGATAGTTGTGAATATGATAGAAATATTGCTAGACCACACCGTTGTCAAATTTATCTATTCCTGTGGAATTTTAATCTTGTTTCCGCGTACCATCAGCAAAAAAAAGGGAAAAGTAAGGACTCAAAAAGTATTGGAAGAGGAGGCGATAAAAACTCGTGTAATAGCTGAGTCCTAATTGCTTATAGTCTGAAAACCGTTCGTTTGATCTTTAGATAAAGATTGTATAAATTCTTCAACTAATCTTTAAAAAAAGAGATTATGACAGAGAAACAGGAAAAGGATTTCGACTCTTTTCAAATAACAGGAGGATATGATCTGTGAAGAGATTTGACCATCCGTGGTGTTACTTATTTTCTTTCGTCAGTAGCAATAAACCAAGACATAACACATGAGTTGATAAAAAAGTAAAGGAAAATAGAACTGACTACAGTGTGATTAAATAACAGGCAGA
The DNA here is from genome assembly GCA_013235015.1 of Araneus ventricosus. Lineage (NCBI taxonomy): Eukaryota > Metazoa > Arthropoda > Arachnida > Araneae > Araneidae > Araneus > Araneus ventricosus. The sequence goes on from BGPR01000068.1 coordinate 1,797,279, forward strand.
ATAACTCCTCAAAAGGGAGGATAAATCTGCGCAGTTTAGGGTTGCCTGCCATTTAGATATAACAACAACTACTCATAACTTCTCAAAACCATACGGATTTCATTTTTTATATCCCGCTCGTAACTCCTTTTCAGAAGAAATAAAATTCTTTGCAAGTTATTCACTTATAAAATAAGTTATGAAATAAAAATTGAAAAATTCTTGTACCGTTATCAAATTAATTTTTATACCAGAATTCCAGGTTTAAAGAAATTCTTTATGACATATTTTTATTTCTTCCTTCCATCTGTAGAAAACAGAATATCTCTTGAGAATATCAAAAACAAATTTAGAGTATTAGCAATAAAAAAGCCACTATATTGAAATGTTTTGTAATAGGAGTTTCGCAAATATAAATCAAAACGAAGTGCCTGGATTGCTCTAAACGATCTCGAATAATTCTTTAGTTAAGAGAATTCAATATTTCTTCATTTTGGATCTTGATTCCGTAACTGATTTTATTTATGCCCTTTTAACGAGCAAAAATAAAGAATTTTCCTTCCTACGTAAAATAATTCCGCTCAAAAAAATTTCGCTACCTATCCTGAGTTTCAAATGCTGCAATATGTTTAAATTTTTCAAATTTAAGCTTTGCACTGTATTCTGTTATACATTTATAAGAACGAAACCAAGTTTCGTTTTATTACATTTCTGTAAAATTTACAAGATTATATTTTTTTCTTCAACTCAGTCGCATTGAATTATTCCTTCACAAGATTTGGAATTTTCGAATTGGATTTCCAATTCTCTCTGAGAAAAGAAAGTCAATGTATCTGCTTTCTGGCTGATGTTACTATTTGTAAAAATAAAATTTATTTAAACTCTAAAGTGAGAAAATGACTAGAGGCTTTCTGAACAATAATCTTAAACTTATACTATGAATTAAATTATTTTTTAATACAAACTTACTTACACCTATTTGAAGAATAATTATATTTTCAATATTTTTATGAAGAATTTCATCGTTTGTCAGTAATATTTGCTATTTGTGAAAAAACGCAGATTGTTTTCTTTTAATTTTGTTTTCAATGATTATACATTTATGAAGAGAAATTGTAGTTTTATATAATATCTCTTGTTTCTTTTATATATCAAACACAATTTAATATCCTCATGAAAAGAAACGGAACAGTTATGATTCAAATAGATTTTCTGCAACACATTTCAATCTTTTTAATTTTTCTGTGGCTTAAACAAACACATGTATAAATTTTAAAAAATCTGTTTTGTTTAACGTATAATTGATTCCATGCTTTGAATATCACACGGAGTTAGGGCTGATTTTATTTAGTTTAGGTTACACTCGTAATCAAATAATATAAACTTCATCCACGATGACAAGGAAGTGACACACTCTATGGGCAAATAACGATTAATTTTTGTATTTAATTTGTTAGTTAATGAAAGACTGCCTAAATACACAGAAATATGTATTTAATTTCCATTTCCGTTCCGCTTTTAAGCGTTTCTTCCATATCAACTTTTGAAAAAGGCATCAAACAGTAAGAAAAAAGTCTCAGCTTAAACTTTTACTTGAACTTTCAATTGGAATGTTATTGTGTTGAGTAGTAGAGTAAATTCCTTCTTCTGTTATAAGTTTCAAATTCGATGACACATTTTCATTTTGGAATTCATTGCATATGTTTTAGAAAGAAAAGGGACATGATCTCACACTAAATCATAAGATAAGATGCAACACGAACATAACTACGCCTGCCATAAAACATTTGTTTTATAACATGCGTAGTTAAAGTTCGTTATGCCATTATGACATACACATGAATTGGCTTCATTCAATATTGTCAGTAATTCCTGACCTATGCTTTTAAACGCTTTTACCAAGTTCGAAATGTTTCATGTTTGTATGTATGTAAGGTTGGAATTTTGTGATCGATTTTTCACTCACTTCTTAATGCACTAGAGTTCTGAAATTTTGTATATTTATTGGGTCTCGATGACAATGCGATATTTTAATAATTTTAGAGTTCTCAATTACCAATTGTTTAAAAGAAATTCGCAAAATTACGTGTGCACTCGTTAGTTTCAGTGGCGCCATCTATATTTTTTTTGAACTATTGGTAAAAGCGTTTTCTTAAAAGTTTTTTACACATCTCTTGTTACATTCATAAATATAGAAAACGCCTTATATAGAATAAGGCGTAATAATAAATATAGAAATGCGATTTAATTTAGAAATTAGATGTGTTAATATATACGGCTCAAATGTTAAGCGCAGTAAAAGTTGTTAAGATACTCTATCTGACAAATGAAAAAGAATGCCAAATTTCTGAAAACGTACCAATATCTTGTTAAGCTAATAATTGTTTATTGTCTTAGAATTATTCGTTCTCATGTAGTAAATATGTAAATTGTAAACACTGAATTATTCATTTTTGTATTCAACTAGTTGATAACATGGGGATGCTTGCGATCAAAATATTTCATTTGCCCCCCCCCCTTCGTTTGTTTTTCTCCAGATATATAGATAATCGATGAAACAAAAATTAATATTAAAAATAAAAGTTTTTCCAACATACTTACTTTAATATTGCTCAAAACGAATAATTTATAAAGAAAAATAAATAATTAAAATAAAATTGGTGGGAATACAAGGACGAAAAATTCCTTTACTACGACTCAAAAAGAATAATATGCAAAGATAAATTAATTAAATCAAACATCAAACGACAAAAAAAAGAGAGAGAGAAAATGCAAATATCAATAAATTAAAACACTAGAAGTATAACTTTTCTTCATGGATAAAAAAGGATAAATAAAATGCATAATAGAATTTAACATTTAAAATTAAATAAATAGAAATCTAATTCGAATTTTAAAAAATTAGAGTTTTAGCTGCCTCTTGTGCTAATCTATCACTGTGCCAAATTTGGCTCAGGCAAGGGAAACTGTCTGGGCGTGCATAGAGAACAAAAAAAAAAAAACGAACATACATGCTCTAAAAAATAGATAATATATATTTGGGCCTTTTGTTTCGGTATTGTAAAACAACATTATAAACATAATGGTTCTGTCAAAACTTCATGTAAGTTCTTTTTTCTTGACTTAAGAAAAGATAAGATAGCCTTTTTACTAGCTACTTAGCAATAATTTAGAAATATATTATTCTAAAGATTTTAGATAAGCTTTCTTGCTACGTCATAAATTACAATTAGTAGTAATTAGGTTAAAATATTTACTACTTAATTACTTGAACCGATAAAAATTGTCAAAATTTCGGAAGATCTCATTTCATTTTGCAAGGATCACGTATTTATAAAAAAATAGGCCAAATTTCGTTTCTGCCTAACTGAGATTTTTATAAAGTTATTTGTAAGTTAAATATACGCTGTGCCTTAAACACGCTCAAACATTCTTTCTTTGAGAATAAGCAAGAAAGTTTTGATCATTTATCTTAAACTGTATTCATTAATCAGATCACTTCACTCATGCAGTCAGTTTTTTTACATTCATTCTCCGCCTGATATACATTTATTCTCGCTAATATTTGCAAATTTTATGTTAATATATTAATACTGCATATCGTATAAGCTGATTGGGAATATACAGTGATGTCACTTTAGATCGATGGTGTGGGAGCAATAAATAGTTAATTGATTTAACTCCCATGATACCCGAAGCAAGGTGAAATATTAGTCATTTTCTGGAATATGTCAAAATCTTTTATGTCTTTAACTCACTAAAGATAAAAATTTTAATAAAAGTGAATATACGTCGTTCGTACTATAGGCGGGCAGGCGAGGAGTTGACGCCTAGAGACGATGTAGGGTAGCGCGTAGGTAGTAAATTCTCTTAATACTGTTGAATCGAATACAAGTTGTTATAACACTACTTTGAAGCTTAGAAAAAATCTTTCGTCATTGAGTAAACCAATTGTCTGCAAATGATTATTTATCCAGATCAATCAGAGCTCAGGAGGATTGATTAATATTCAATATTCTATCAACAGAAATTTTATAAAATAAGTGAATTATTTAATTGAATTCAGAAATTTTAACCATTTTATTCGCATACGGCTACGAATAAAGTTAAAAAATCATGATACTTGAGCAGAAAGAGAAATCTAGAGCTAGTGGGTAATGGATTTTTTACTTGAAAAGTCAAATGAATTTGGAATATTCTCCGCTTCATTACCAGAGTATAATTAGTTCGAGTCCATTTCAATCGTAATTGTCATAATTTAAACATCTTTGCATTTTGGAGATATCTCCAGTTGCTGCCTCAAATGCCGTCCTTGTCATCAGGACACAATGCAAACTTAAGTGTTCTCTTTTCACTCGCCTTGCTGAGATTTAAGTCACGATGTTAAGTTAAAACAACCGGTCTAGACGGTAACAAAATTATAGACCTTACAAATAAGCTTGAAGAGGAATTAATCAATGTTAATTTGTAAACTTTTTGGTTTCAAATGTTTCATTTCAACTTATATGTTCATTGAAATCTCGTCAATATTCTAACATCTGTGTTTAGTAATATTATTATTAATCCACCGGGAGATAACCGAACCATTCGTGTTTATATAAGAACATTTAGAGGGTTGGGTTAAAATGCTGTTATATTTCAACATAACATTCTTATAGATAAAATACTTATGCTTAATGCTAAAATAAGTGTACGCTTTCATAAATGAAACAAATATGACAAAATAACTATACTTTCTTTTGTCCTAGCCATTGTTTAAACGCAACGTTTTTAATAAATAAACTCGAAAATATTTTAATGACGTTCAATAATATTGATTTTCTTACAGATAAATGTTTCTGGTAAAACATAGGATTCGACACGATAATATTTTGAAATAATTAAAAATATTTTATGGTTGATAGATTTTAGTCACTTGTATCAAATAAACTAAATTGTATTACAGTGAAACCTCTCTGAGCGGCCACCCCTCCGTTCCGAGAAAAATTGGCCGCTCAGAGGGGGTGACCGCTCTGAAGGGTTTTCGTTACAATTACAAGATAATTGCTATAATACATAATATAAACAACTTACTTGATGTTGTTGCGTTGAGCACGCAAAAAGGTGTATTGTTATCGTATTTTGTTTAAATCTTCTGTATCTTTTTTATACTATTTTTTTTTACCATTTAATTTATATTTATATTATTTGTTTCTGTATTATATTAGAAATAGCTGCATATGCGCCATTCTATATATTACAAAGAGTTTTAATTAATTTTTGACTAATTAATTTATAGTTAATATCCTTGTTAAATTTAGTTAATTATAACTGATAATATAAACGAGTCTGATACATATTTCTTATTTAAAATGAAGTTTGAGACTTATCTAAAGAGAAAATAGTACTTTATTTAATAATTTTTTACATTTTTTGAAAAAAAGGATACAACTTGTGACTGTTTTAAGTTTTTGCCCTTCTCGGAAAAAAAAAAATCAAGTTCGTTTTTCAGTTTAAAAAGTAAATCTCTAACCAATGCTTTCGTTAAATGGGATGGGCGAACCCATCCGGCGGCCGTTCAGAGGGGTTGGGTGGCCGTTGCTAAGGGTTATTTTAACATTAGGTCTATGGGCCGAAAAATCCGTGCCACGAAAAATTGGCCGTTAAGAGGGGTGGCCGCTATGTAGGGGTGGCCGTTCGAAGAGGTTTCACTGTATTAGCTTGAATCTTTACAAATTATTGTTTCCGTGAACTACGAAATGCATTCTATTCTTATATTTTGCAAACTTATTACAGCATAATAACACAACAGATTGATAATATCATCATATTTCATGACTTATTATCAAAACAACGACTTCTGAATTCAATGTCAGACAGACACTGATTTACCCTTAATAGCATAATGCCTTTTATACTAACATAAGTCAAAATCTGGGATTTAATCAAAATTTCTAAGGAAAACTTCTTATTTTCCCTGCGTTCTTTTATAAAACCAGAAATCTCGGGTCTTTAAGACATAACATTCTTCAAACGAGAAATGCAAATCACGGAATATCTTAAGGTCGCCATAAATTCGTACATTTAAATGTATTCTAGTACTATTGAAACTCCAGCATTTCAGAAGAACGGAAAACTTAGTTTGTTTACTTCTACAAATGTATTCAAAGACAATGCATTTTATTGCCCCAAGAAACGCCATGATACAGTTATGTAAATATTCCTTACTCACAGGATTTCAATAAATCATTTAGTTCCTGAATGCGCCCCAAACCGAAATCGTTCTGTAACAAATCGGTTCAGATTCAGATGTCTCTTTTATTTTTAATGTTTGTTCTAAAAGGGGATTAGAAATCTGTTGAAAAATCCCAAGATGTAGTTAAAGCAAAATTCCTCGAGTTAGGATATTCGTTGTCCTTTATGTATAGTATTCAGTTTTATGGAATTAAATGTTTTCTGAAAAAATTACGTGTATTTTTTTGAATTTTACTCTCGTGAAACTTTTTTTCATATAACGCTTATAAGAATACAATAAGATAGACAATGTAATTTATACAAACGGAGTGATTCGAATAAAATGATGGTTTAATTTTTAATACAAAAAAATTAGAAACCTTAATTATTCTGTATAGCTGAATGGAATTTTTGAGATCTATTTGCAAAAATGTAAGCAAATTGTTATTCTGTGTGAAAAAGACTGAATTATTTATGTAGCCAAGAGACAACAAATAAGATTGAATAACAAAAAAATGGTTATGAAGCAGGTAAAAAATACCTTAAAAATAATTGTGATAGTATAATGGAAATATATAAAGAATAACACAGTTAAAGCATGTTGCGGTGTGAAAGATCGGGTTTTAGTAGCGGACCTTAATCTGTAATACTTATATATTCCGCTGTGGACCAACTTGTTTTTTATTACATTTAGAACAATATCGACATTCAGAAAAAGTCCAAATGGATAGCAAGATAGTGTCTATTTTTTAATTTTCGAAACCTAAGGATTGAATAATCAAATATAATCACCTGCTTTCGATTGCATTCTGCATGAAAACCTTCTTATAAGTATTGCCTTATTTGGGATTTACTTATTACAAGGCAACTAAATATTAGTTTTCTGGTGTCCCTTTTATAGCTGATTTAGATTTTGTCAGGTTTTAGATAATTCCATTCAAAACTTAATTTTGACTCGATTTATTATCTATGCCATACTGCTATATATGAATTAATTGCAGTTTTTTTGACAAACTTCCTGGGGGTTATACTTTCCGTATTATTATTTTAGGACTGTCTACTTATAGTTTAATACACATGCAGGGTATCGCAAAGTATTTCAATACAATTGGAAAGTAGCGAATTTCTATTTAACATAAGCTTCCAAACTGTGTAGAATAATTCTCAAACGAATTTCGATGCTGTCTAAAACAAGTGGGTTACATATTCTTTTCTATTATTGTATATTCTATCTAAAAGTCGAGAAACGCACGACCTTCCATAAGAATAAAAGTTAATACACGTTTTTCGTGATTTATTTCTGATTCAATATGCTTATCTACACTTTTTACGGAAAAGATTGAATAACTTTAGCTACTTTATAGTCTTGTTTTACCGAAACAATGAAAATAATGTTTTACGTCTCAAACTCCTTTTATTCCAAACATTTAAAATATGCATTACACTGATAAAAATATAATCTGATATAATTTACCCCACGAAGCCACTTTATCATAAATTGAAACGTCAACAACTCATTCAATGACTGAAAAATATTTTCAAACTTTTCCAAAAGTCCTGCTGCCTAATGGTATATTCTTCTTCTATAAAGAAAAGACAAATGTTTCTGAAGATTCTACACCTACATTCATGGATGTAACTGAGAGTAGGTGTGTTCTGTCCCGAAAGTTTAGATTAATAGATTTACGACGGGGCATCTAACAACACCCCAATCATTATGAGTGAAGATTAAAAGATCACGATGGTCTTCTGCCGTGACACCCAAAGTTATCCATGGCCATAAACTGTAGGGAATTTCGATCTATAATAGGATCTGTCGAAACCTTAGTTGCATTACACTTCTTAGAACCGATAATTCCTTCTTGCCGTAAGAGCTGACAGTAAAAATGTAATAAATAGTGCTAATTTCAGGGAATATTCTTTTTGTACGTATCTTCTTACTATGGATGTAATTTCAATGACGTTTTGAAGAAGATTAAATGTTAGCCAATGATTCTTTCTGTCTGACATGTCATTACGTTTATTCTTTCACAATAAAATTTTTTAAAGAGTTTTAATAATTGATGGAGCGGTGAACTACTCTGTTTCTTATTTTATATGTACTGTTGACCTATTGTACTTTGGTTTAGATGAACAGAAGATTCTACACCTACATTCATGGATTTAACTGAGAGAGGTAGTTCTTTTTCGAAAGTTTAGCTTAATAGATTTACGACGGGGAATCTAACACCCCAATCATTGTGAGTGAAGATTAAAAGATCACGATGGTCTTCTACCGTGACACCCAAAGTTAGCTATGGCCATAACTGTAGGGTTGGTTGGTTTTTTCGGAGCAAGAGCCATTATGTTGGCTATGATGCGCCAGACAAAGTTGTAAATTTGTGTCAAGATATTAGCATTAAAACGTTTAAATAAGAGAACAAAAACAATTGTCTTTAAGAAAGCAAAAATATGAATGTGAAGTTGTCTTTCCAAGTAACGCAGATAAGTGAATTGTCGTAGTTAAAAAAAAAAAAACTCAAACGTTGGGAATTAAAATTCGGACATTCAGTCAGAATATGATAAACAGGCATAGTACAGTTACATTGAGAGCACATTGTTGCGTGTTCTCCGAGCAGAAAGTGACGTTGTGTAAGTCTAGTATATCCTATACGCAGGCTACCTATAAACTGTAGGGAATTTCGATCTATAATAGGATACTTCGAAACCTTAGCTGCATTACATTTCTTAGAACCGATGATTCCTTCTTTCGATGAGAGCTGACAGAAAAAATGTAATAAATATTGATAATTTCAAGGGAATATTCTTTTTGTAACGTATCTTCTTACTATAGATGTAATTTCACTGACGTTTTGAAAAAAATAAACGTTAGCCAATGAATCATTCTGCCCGACACTATTAATCTTTCGTAATATCAATTTTTTAAAAGTTTTATTAATTAATGGACTGATGTGAACTATTGTTTTTTATTTTATATGTGCTGTTGACTTATTATTCAGGGTAGTCATTAATTACTGTACCCATTTAAAAATTAATTTAAAAAAACTAATAATGTTACAACTACATTTTTCTAAAAATGAGATCGCATTTTAAAAAAGATTTTTTTTCAGATAGGTAACGCTCAGTTACAGCGGTCTAGGTGGTGTAAATTATTGGACATCTCTCATTTTTTAGACTCATTCTCTGCGAAACTATTAAAGATAGAAGTGAAATAAAAGCATGTGTTTGTAGAGAATTTTACACTCTTTAATGTGTTATATCAATTGTAATTCGAAACCTGAACAGTTTCCAAGTTATTCAAGAAAAACTGAAAAAGGAAACCTGAAAACGCGCATCAGCTTCTGCTGATCGGTAGCCATTGAGTATGGAAATCTCTCGCTGTAGCAAATTTAGAACGCCGTAATGGTACTCCACAAATCTGAAGAAAACTTTTTTATTTGCTCTCTCATATAAAAAAATGCAATTGTGACATTATTAGGATTTTTTATTAATTTTTGAAATGGGTCCAATGATTCATGATCACCTGTATTTTGATTTAGATGGAGTCTCTGAAAAGTTTTGCAGAAACATTTTGTTGGGAAAGGAGAAAAATGAGAAACCTTGTTGCATATAAATGAAAATCAGTCATAAATCCCTTTTCCTTCATTACTTAAATACAATTTATGAATCTGACTGTTTAAGCATTTTAGGGAATTATTTTATCCTCAAGCTCTTCATCAAACCATAAATTGCCTTTATTGTATTATGGATAAGCCAAATAAAAAAAATTTAAAATTAACTAGCTGGAATATCAAGTCGTGCTATTTATGTATTCCCTATATAATGGTTTTATGTCGTTTACCACATAATTCACATCCATATCGCTCCAGAAGTCAACAATAATTGAATATTTTTTTTCATGTGGAGACTATCAAAGCCTTAACACTGAAACTTATGTGGAAGTTATCAGTTGTAAATACAATTTGAAACATATATATCTACATGTAATTTTAAATACTTTATCTAAAATACTGATTCTCCAAAATACATTTGCTCCGTAATTCAATAATTTACCAAATAATAGATTCCCAGTTTGACGCATATTTTCAAAAGTTTTCTTACAGTTCTTTTCCCATTTGTATACTCGTAAATATTACTTCAGATAGCATCTACACCAAATCCAAAGCGTATTTGTAATTCATGTCGATTGAAATGAAAACCTTAACTTTAAAATAAATAATTATCTTTTAATCTCATACCATTATTTTAATAATAATTCTCTATACTTAAAAATATTTCTTCGCCTAAGTGTTAACTCCCATTAACAAATAATAAATTTAATTTGTTGCCTAATTAAATATTTTGTGAATTAATATGATTTTGTTTTTACGCCTTTCATAGCTTTACAGAACGTTAACAGTAATTCTAAAGATGTTTTCAAAAATTAGTGCTTGTTAACACAGTAATTGGAAATGCGAAAAAAAGTCGGTAGAGTTTTCCATAGGTTGATGGGTTAAAATGATCCAACGTTGTTAAATGAATGTTTCCTTTAAAGCAAGTTTTATTTCTTTTAAAATGTCTTACTTTGCGCAAGTACAAAGCAAATTCAGTAGCTCGGGGCATGTAAATGTCTAAAAAAATTATTTGTTTAAATCCGAGAGCGAACAATTTATGAATGAATGAAGCTTTCAAAAATTTCTTTTCACAGTTTCCTAATTAAATTGTTTATGCTTGATTTTTGATCTCATATTTTCTATTTTTTATTTGGTTGAATGTTTTCTTTCCGACATTTGCTCCAAGGGAACAAAAGGGAAGGAGCATCACTATTCAAAGTGTTATATTTGCATAATTTATTTTGTTATATCAATTATTTTAAGTAAATAATGCATAAGTTATTTATATTTTACTTTATAATTTCATTAAAGTTCAGGCGGTATTAAAGATTTCTTGAATTTCTGTTTAGTGCCCATTGTAATAAATTTAAATTGGGCAAATTATTTAAAAATAAAATATCCAATTATCAACAAATTTCATTTTAAAGTTTTTTCATTATTATACCTATATTCGTATATGTTTTTCTTAAATATTAAAATACGAAAACTGCAAAAAACTAATAATGTTTACGCAAAATTTCAGTATACTTTTTATATATAATACAAACGGATATGTAAATCTATGTTAGGAAAAATGTATCGTTTCTAAATAGATTTTGAATCTCAGAGAAGCCTCTATTAAATAATTTGTAACTAACTATCTGTTTGACCTTTTCAGTTGATATATTGCCAATTTGAAAAATTTTCATAGTTTTAAACAAATTAAATGAAAAATAATCATTTAAAAATATCTGTTTTCACAGTTTTGAGATAAATTGCACCGTCTTGTTTCAAAGAGAGTATCTGTAGAAATATGAAGTGAAATTCTTATGGTACAGTAAGCTGATGGTCATGTGCCATGGTATTATTCCATCTGTAAAAGTTCATTAATCATTAATTAAATTTGGCAGAAATAAATTATAAGTATGAATGATGCAACTGTTATTTAGTAAATGAAGTTTTTGCTTACCCATTTTTCAAGATTTTGAGACGTTATCTGTTGCTATAATCAAATATTTGACATCATACAAACTACCTACGTCTTTGTGTTTCAGAATATGATTCTATTAGGTTTATATGGATTATAAGGACAGTATTGGGTATTTAAGAACAGTCTGATATTTCATTCATACATGGAGCTCAATAAAGATAACGTATCGACATTCACATATTTGTTATTAAATTGGTTCTGTATAATCATTCGAGTTACGACCCATCACAGAACTGTTCAACCAAAGGCAAGGAAAAATGTCTTAAGCTAACCCAAGCATCGTATGTATATATTTTATAATCTGTCTGACTTCATAGTTTTCTTATCACGACGAGCTGTTTAACCAGAAACAACCCGCTCTACTTTTGGCGGTTCTGTGTAGCTGTGTGTTGCACTGTGCCTAACACCTTGCTCAATGCAACTTCGTAAGATTGGTATAGGCATACATCTATGAACATAATTTGTATCGTGATGCGTTTGTGTATAAATAGATCAAAAGTTGGGCACCCTGTAACACGTACATGTTATATATAAGGGACATGATAGAGGAAAACAATATTTATTTTAATAAAAAATGCAAGAAGTTCAAAAACTTACAAATGTGCATGTTTACAGTGTGGACTTTAATTCCGTAAAATTGACTGAATACAAACATCTTATAGAACTAGATTCTGCCTATTTCTAGGAACATGCAGCTACAAATATATACCACAGTGAAAATAGAATAAATTCAATTCTGATGTAAAACGTTCCACAAAACTTTATAGTAACACTTTCGAGTACGGAAGAATATATGTGATAGTAAAAATTCCTAAAAATGTATAGAGAACAGTAAATACAGAATTTACCTTACGTAAAAATTATAATTGTAGGTCGGTAATGAATTTAGTTAATTTGATGATGAACGTTGTGGAAACATGATGACTGAACCTCTATTTAGATGTAAAAATCATTGGCTCGCAACTTTATTCTCCCGATATCTATCATATATGTCTATCGAATGGGCGTTAAATAAAGTGTAGTTTAAATATCGTTATTCTTCTGTGGTTTTTAATTTTTAAGAACTAGACGCTGATATTTTCCCCTTCGTCTCCAAGTCACGCTTTAAACTCGAAAGATTCTTCCAAATGCCTCTTATATTCCAGAACTACCCACACTGCTTTCCTAAATTTCTTTGAAAATACTAAGCAGCTAACTTCTTTATTTGTTATTTCTTTGTAGAAATATTTATGTATGTCTCAATATATCTTTTTATGTAACAAAACAATCACAATAGATCAAATGATGGCATTTGACGTGTCTCGGACAAAAATTCATTTACTTTATTTTTTGAAGGCATCTGTTAACTCTAAATCAGCGGAAGTTACAATCCCCTATTCAGAAACTGGAATGGTTTTAATCAAATACATAACTGAGGATACCGTATCGGTATACGAGTCAAATTTCTGAAAGGAAAAATAATATCATACTTCCTTCACTAAGTTTCTGTACTTACTGGCTGTGATGAGAAATTAAAAACCAAAAATGAGCATCATTATCCTATGAATGAACTAATTTTGACACTTTAAATTAGTTAAAAGTTTATCGAAAACGAAGAATAAAAATTGATCATTTAATTTTACCCTCCGACAGTCGCAATTATTTTCATTCTTAAATCCCTGCAATGTATCTCAGGGATCAATTTTATGTTTTTCTTACATGGATTGTTTTAATCTATTTTATTTATCAAGGATTTATTATATTAAATCTATTTTATGATTTGTTCCTCCAGTTTTAATAACCGGTTTCACCCGGTTTTTCTTTAAATCCATTATAATTAGTCCTAATGGGAATATAAATGAAGATTCTATAAAAAAATTCAAAATGGAATGTGTTAAAAACAGCGAAAAGATGTAGACAAATCGTATTTTTTTAAAAAACTTTTTTAACATTAAGACAATTGTTTAAGCTTTTTAATATTTTAACGTATTCTATAAGAGTGGAAAAAATCTTATGAATTCAAACGATTTAATCGAAGACTTACAAATTCTAGGCGTAGAACGACCAAATAAGAATTTCTCGCTTCTTAAAACTTCAAATCAATCTCTGGTTTCAAAAATACGATTAATATTTTATATCTTTGCACCTATAATTTTATCATTAAAAAGCAGAAGCTGTTTGAAAAAATGAACTACATCGTGAATCTCCCAATAAACTCTAAGATATTCGCATTTTAGAATCTGCAGGAAAAAGAAACTTAATATTTTGAATATCCTGTTTTATATATATAAAATAAGTGCACAAGATTGATTCCAAAACGCAGACACCGACACAAAAGAAATGGACGACACCCCAACACGCCATTAAAGGAGAAAGAATTCTTCTAGAGTGCCTTCCCCAAACTATTCACCCAGAAAAGCAGGACAAAATTATTTGCTGTCTCTGTGTACGAAAATAGACTGGAAGATGGATTTTTAATCCGAATATCAAAATGACTGGAGCAAAGGTAACTGCATCGAGAAATAAAATACCATTTCTTAGGAAAAAGGCGGAAAATAAATTCTTTTTCTGGATAGCAGTATTATTATTGTTTTGTTCTTTCTGTAATGTCCTTTTATTTCTTTGCCTTCACTTTCATTTTTATATATCTATTAAGAGAAAGGAATTTCTACTTTATCTTCACTTGTAAACGATGGAGTTCCAGCTGTAATAGACTGAGTAGCAACGGAACATGCAATAACTTATACCGGGATCCCTGCTTTTATTAAATCTAAGTGAGATGAAATTGGATAGTAGTATTTGTCACAGGTGATTTCAAACAAAATGTGATAATAAAAGTTTCGGTTTTGAAAAAATTTAATATGTTAAAGAAATTCATTACCTTTCTTGTATAAAATGATTTTCCATACAATATATTTACTTTAAAAGCAATGTATTTCTTTTGTTTTAACATTAAATACTGAAATATGTATATTTTCCCTACAAAAATAAGAGTATAGCCAATTTGGCAAATTCAAAATTTGTTGCGTCATCTTTAAAATCCAAAAGTCAAAACGTAGGTTTATATACTCAAATCAATCTTTAAGACTGACCTTCCATTTATGAAATCGAAAGATTGAGGGTTCGTACCAATTCTGCTAAATATTGTCAACGAATGTAGTCCTGGCGCGTGTTAGATTTGTCTTTGTGGGACAAACCTTTCATATATTGTTAAAAAAACTTGTTTTATAATTGGTATATTGCATCGACATGTTTTGATATTTATTTTGCATGATTATTATATGTTCTCTTGCTGTATAGTTTGTTTATGCTTATGCTTGCTGTGCACCTAAAAAATTCTTTCTTCTCTCAGAAACATCTTTTCCGGGGTAAATTTGGATTACTGGAGGGTCATGATGACATGACATTGGCTCAACTGTAGCGAGCCCAAACCAAATATCCTTATAAAATGTAGCCTACAAATTTGAAAATTCAGGTACTGACTCAAACGTCGCCATTTTAATCTGATCACGGCTCAAAATTACATATCCGTTCAAAAATTTCTCAAAATAGTGTGTAAATTTAAAATGAGACAATTATTTAGCAATTCAAATCAAACCATTTTGAAGTCAAATTTCTAGTTTAGATGTTGGAGGAAAAAGGGTTCGAACAGTTTATACCATATATCCACCATGACGGAAGTCTTTCATCACAGAAAATTCTTCGTTCTGTGAAAAAATTTTGTTTGCATGAAGTGGGTTAGCAAATAAAGGTATATACAGTGGCTCCCAAAAGTGTTCGTACACTTACGATTTTCAATGAAATAGGGTTCTATACATTAATTAAAATTAATATTTCAGAATAGGTATTTAATAATAAGATCTATAATCTATTCTTAAGAAAACTACATGAAATATTTTAAAAACATAGTAAAACTTTGTTTTTAAGAAATAAATAATCAAAAAGTAGCAAACATTTTATGTCACAAAAGTCTTCGTACACTTAAAAAAATCTCTACATATTAGTAAATATTCTAATTTTTCATTAAATAAATATTTAAGAGGATATCCTTTAGTATCCACAACATCCTTTAAACGTTTGGGAATAGATTTCACTAGTTTTTTTTGTAATTTCTGCATCAATGTTCATCCATTCTTCCATCATTACTGTTTTTAGTTCGTTTATTATTTTAAAGTCGTGTTTTCATACTCTAACCTCCAGTTCTCTCCAAATATGTTCTACTGGGTTTAAATCTGGCGATTGAGGTGGTGTTTTCAAATTTTGCGGACGTTGAGAGCCGTGTGCTTAGGATCGCTATCTTGATAAGAAAACAAAGTTGTTTCCAATACCCAAATTGTGGGCTGATAATTTTAAATTGTTTCTTAAAATATTTAAATAAAGAACATGATTCATTATGCCATCAATAAATACCAAATTACCTAGTTCTGAGGCTGACATGCACCCCCACACAAGGACACCTCCACCGCCATACTTAACTGTCCCAACTAAGTTCTTGGGATTAAGTTCATTTTTTCTTCTCCATACCAAAAATGTTAAATTTGCTTTCATCTGCAAATAAGACATTATTCCGATACATTTCGAGTTTATTTAACGTTGATTTTGAGAAGGAAAGCCTAAGCTTTCTGTTTTTCGCACTAACAAAAAATTTCCTACGGGCAGAACGTCCAATTAATCCAGATGCCTTGAGAACTCGTTGAACAATTTCAGGAGAAATTGAAGTAGAAAATTTTTCATTAAATTCTGCAGAAACTTTTAAAGCACTCAAACGTGGATTTTTCAAAACTTTTCTAATTATAAATCTCTGATCACGTTTTGTTAACTTTGCCGGTGGCCCTTTCGTTACCTTGTTTTCGATCCAATTTTCTTTTTTAAAGCGTTTTGGAACATACTACACTGTAGAATGGGATAAATTAACTAATTTAGTGATATTCCGAACTGATTTACCACTGCTGTGATGAAAAATAATCAATTTTCGAATGCTGATTGTTGTTTCTTTATGATTACGAGCCATTTTTAAATAATAAATAGAATATTACAGTGTAAACAAGCAAAAATTAAAGCCAAACGATTTTTTAAATGCCACCACAATGCAAAAATAAAAATAAAGTGACAGACGATAATTTAAATCATGAATTTATCCGAAAATATTTCAGTGTACGAAGACTTTTGCGAGATAAAGTTTTTGTTGCTTTTTGATAATTTCTTTCTTAAAAATAAAGTTTTACTATGCTTTAAAATATTTCATGTAGATTTGTTAAGAATACATTCTAGATCTTATTATTAAATACCTATTCTGAAATATTAATTTTAATTAATGGATAGAGCCCTATTTCATTGAAAATCGTAAGTGTACGAACACTTTTGGGAGCCACTGTATTTAGATGTCCTCATAACATAACACTGCTCATAACTACTTTAGACTTGAAGGTATTTAACGATTTTATGAGGGTATCAAAAAATCATGATCACAAGCAATACTATTGTAGGGCTTGTAATACATGGACATTCGTGTGAAAAAGAACACCACGGCTTACGGTAGCAACTATTTTGAATCGTTGCAGCAGATTTATGAGTATTTGAAATGAAAATTCTCTCTTCTTACTTTTCAAAATCAAGTAGGATTATTGGAAGAGTTTATAGAAGGGATTAAAAAATTTACAGGAATAGATCTGAAATGAATCAGGCAATGGAATAAAGGTTCAGTTTTTGCACTTGTCCTAAAAATAATTTAATGCATATTTTGCACTCGAAATACCAGCCTAATGTCCATTGGGGAAAAGGAATGCGTTGTTTGTGTCACAACTAGAGAATGTTTCCAGAATATCACTCTTTGCAGAAATAATAGGCTTAAATACTCCCAAACCAATCCTTCCATGATGAGCTAAAGTAAAAATCATTCTATATATGATTAGTATCTATGAATTTAATTTATGATATTAAGAAAGGAACAAAACGAAAAACGTGTTCGAAATAAACCACAACAAAAAAATAGGAGTAAAAATTAAAATAATAAAAAGATATATTTCTTCGCTTAAAATCGCTTCTAATAAAAGAACGATTTCTTCGCCAATGTGGAAACTCGAACAATCAAGAGGAGTAATTTAAATAGCAACTCTTCGGCTAGATTGCTTACATAACTCTAACATATTTTGTTCTTTAGTTGTTCGCCTACAATCCGAATTATAAAAGAACTGAAAATGAAATATACATGGACGAATTTTCTGAATGTTTGTTTACATTAAATGTTTGTACTACGTATTTCCGGTGTAATGCAAAGTCAAGGGAATCTTCAAAGGGGAAGTCCAACAAACAATCAGATAAAGTCAAGGTTTTTAATGTAAGTAAATAAACCAAAAAAACTCGTCCATATGTAATAATCATTTAAGAAACAAAATAAATTTTTGCTTTTAAGTAAATAAATTCAAGTAATGAACGAATTATCTTCATCGGATTTTTAAACAAAATTTTTATAGATTTATTTATTTTATTTTTTTCTTCTCATAAAAATGAACAATTTTTATGAACGAGTTTTCTGTTATGTTTATTTACATTAAAACGCGATGACTACATAATTCTGGTGTAATGCTAAGTCAATGGAATCTTCAAAGCGGAATTCCAAAAGCTATGCAAATAAAGTCAAGGTTTTAATGTAAGTAAACAAAACAGAAAACTCCTCCATTGGTTTCTCATTTTAATAAAAAAATCGTTTGCTCGAACTTTTTGCAGTCGTTAGTTTTATTTTCGAATTCAACGTTTGGAGTTCAGTCTATATCTGCTTAGCAGCATTTTCTTTATTATTTGGAGAATGGATTAAGGATAAATGGAACGTATTATTTTTAAATGAATTGACGATGATTGGAGAGAATGTATGGACGAGTTTTCTGGTTTGTTCAGAGATTGTAATGCGTATTTTCAGTGAATCTTCAAAGCGGAAGTTCAACATACAAGCAGATAAAGTCAAGGCTTTTACTGTAAGTAAACAAACCAGACAACTCGTCCATAGGATTTCTAGCTGCTTAAGCTGTCATCCCCGCATTCTTTTAGCGAACTTACTTTTGGCGGTTATTATCCATTGCTTCCTACTTTTTATTTCGGTGCAGTATTTGCTGTCTTGTAATTTCCTCACAATTTTCATGTTTACTGTACTAGAGAAACTACTAGATTCCGGCTTCCGCGAAGCCTTAAGATGTTTTTTAAGTTAAAAAAACAATACTCGGAGCCAATTTTTAGATGCTTAATGCATCATGGTTTCTATTAAAATTTTACGTTCACTTTAGAAATTTTTGTCGCAAGGGACTCGAAAATAAAAAAAAGAGTTGTTGCAATCCACACAATCCAACAATTAAATTGCAGAGGTGTCAAAAATAAAATAGGATACAGTGTTACAATGCAACCACAAACTATGTTGCCTTACATCCTTTTGTTTAGGTCTGACAGGAGTGGTTTTATAACCACAAACTATGACCGGAAATGGTTCGAAAATAAAATAGGTGATAGTGCGATCACAACCAACAATCACAAAAGTTTCGAAAATATTTTCTGCTGAAAGTGAAATTCGGCTTTACATTTAAGTATATTATCTTTAACCCTTTACACTCGAGAGTCTACTCTCAGTCGCCATTCTAGACAGTGCATCATTTTGACGTATCTTGATTTCGATGGTTAAAAAAAAATTCTTACACGGTTTGTAAGAGGTCGCGGAATAATTTTTCAGGAAAAATGAACTTACACAAATATATTCGTTTACGGTTTGAAGAAATAGAATGAACCCTTATAATCAGGGAATCATTATGCATCTAATTATTTTTCCGAGTGCAAAGGGTCAACTGTAACAACTGTGATCTTACTTGGACTACTTGGCGTTGTTTTAACATGAAGAGGATTTCAACAAAAATAGACTATATCTGGAGTAAACAAAATGCGGGTTACTGTCTTCAGAAGCTGAAGCGGTGAGTAATTTTACTTTCTGTTACAATAAATAATTGGGAATTTTAATATTAGAAATATATAGTTGAGAACTGTATATTCAAAATATGCATACTGGATAATTCGATTCTTTCATAAAATCATTAGCAAAGGCATATTTTCTAATTCTTAAGTTTAAAAGCCGTTTAAATTTGATACTGCTGATTTGAAAACAAATTTTTAGTTACAATAAAAGCATCAACATTTCTGTTCAGTATAATTCAGTCATTAAATAGATAGCTTGTTGCACAAATGGAGGGCTCAGAGTTAAAGTGGACTAAGTCCATGACTCTTTTCTGAGAAAACAGCTCTGAACGTTTATCAGCTGCATTTAAAATAAAAGGGATTTCTAATGGTTCTTGCTGCCTGATGAATGCAAATTGAACTATAGACGAGATTCCTTATTACCAGGAAATATGATATTTCTAGACTGCCATTTGCAGTGTTAGTGAAAAATCGACAAAACATGGACTTGGTCCCGTTTAACTCTGAACCCTCCAAGTATTTTAGCGTACTTTTGACTATCTTTTAGTACTGGTACGTTTTATGTTTGTTTTGCACTTATTCTACATTATGTACTATTACTGTGTGTTAACAACGGAAATTTGTTTCAAGTACCACATTGATGGATATTTCGTCTAAAGTTGATTCAGCACAAAGTCAAGTCGACAGACAGTATTTGCAAGCTTAGTAGTTAACAATGAAGAAACTTTCATCCCAAGTGTACTCACAAGTACGGAAAATAGATGGAAATTATTTGTAAACAAAGCCCTAGATGTTTTGTAAAACCTTTTGGTTACTTAAAACTTTCTTGATAATCATGTATAACTTTCTGAACAAATGAGGAGAGTGTAACTTCGGACTAATGAATCTTCAACATTAACATACCAGCAGTAATTTAACACCGTAGCTGTTAAAATCACGAACGTGCACAGCAAGTCAAAAAGACCCTTCTTTCCATGATCCAAAAGAACAAACAGTCGAGAGACTTAATTTTCCAGGAAAATGACCCGGACGAAAATGCATCACTGTCTACCCGCATATTTGTTCCTCCTGTCATTCCACCAAGAAAAGAAAACACATCACCACTAAGTAAACCCTGGCTGCCCACCACTGAAATAGATGACGTAATTTCCTGTCTAGTCCTAACCCTAACCTATTTATGGAGTTTACACAAAAAGGGGGAAACATTATTCAACTGTTTTAATCTGGCGTTTGCAAGTGGTTTTTAAGACTTTCCGGGAGTTTTATTGGAGCTTTGGTTCAGTTGTATAGAGTTTAATTTTCTTCTGCCTTTCTCTTTATGTGAAGGGATTTGTATGGGCGAATTTTCTGGTTTGTTTACTTATATTATTATTGACCGGAAATCCGTATTACAGGCATGTAAAGAAACCAAAAAACTCGTCCATTGATTTTAATTAGTTTGTTGTCTTTTCTTTAAGAAGTAACTATGGGACTTCGATTGGATCGCGGTTAGAAAATTATGTATCAAACACCATGATGATTAATAATGACTCATTATTAGCTTGATGTCAGAATGTTTAAAGTGTACTACAGTAATTGTTTTATTGAATTTCAGCGAAATTTATTCTTTATCGTAATCTAGTAGTACTGAAGAAGATTTTCGTCTTTCGGTTTCGAATCTCTGATAAATAACACATTAACTATTGTTTACATTAGTCTAGCAGACGCGCGTATGTAGGAAATGCTTATATTGTGCATCGTATTACATATTTATATCATGTTCTTTCAGAAAAATCAATGTAACTTTTGCCTATGTTATCTGCATTTATTAGCTCCACACTAAACACAAGTTATATAAATAAAAGCTGCATTGATTTTTGTGAAAGAACATGATATAAAAATGTAATAGGATACACGATATAACTATTTTCTACACACGCGCGTCTGCTCTGAGGTTAAACACTGTTTAATAAACAGGGACTTGCATATAAGTGAATTAACAGAAAAATTAGTGATTCTACGAATTTATAGTTTTAGAGTTGTTCAATAAATAACGAGCCAAACTTCATCCAATCGGATTAATCAATACGCCTGGATGTGATATTCTGTTATCGGAGCCAGATCGACAACGGTTGTAATTGGTTGAGTACAAAATTGTATTCACATATCGGGTGATAATAAAGGACAATTTTGAAACAAAGTTTGACCCACAGGTCGACTTAGTGTCAAACCGAAACATTACTTCACAGCCAGGCATAAAGTTGAGGAGAAAGTGTAGGAAGCTAAATTCAATGCGCTCTAGCATTCATTCATTCAGTGGATCAAGTTACGGCAGAAGTGCCAACAATCTGTCAATTAACAGAAGGATTAAAGATGAATTCTATTGTTTAATTAAATAACATATATGGCCAGCTTCTTTCTGAAACACTTGTTATTTAATATTTGTAGCAAAAGAATTATATATAAAAATAAACGCACAAAAAATTCAATAAATAAAAGTACAAAAACTAAAAATCAAATAATTTTAGGAATATCGCAGAATATTGATCATTAGGAGGGGATACTCAAGAAATGTGTTTTTTTCTGAGTAAATTACCAACGATTTAACTTTAATTAAAGACCATTTATATCCCTCAAAATATGAATATTTTTGTAATGTTAGGGGATATATCCGCATCTGATGAGTAATATTCCGTGATATTCTTTCAGTTGTCTCTTTTTGTTCTCGGTCTTGTTTTTTGAATTATCGCACTTTTATGTGTTTATTCTTATTTGGATTTTTCTTGTTGACGCGACTTATGCGCGAAGAAGAAACTTTTTTCCATTTTCTCGTTTGTATTTCCGTAATTTGAGATGAAACTATTGCATTTTTTAAATTTTTATATTTACGTATTATATTCAGGGTTGCCATAATTAAAGTTTGCCTCTTTAGAAGGCTCTAGAACCGGTTCTATGTCCCCAAATGAAACACAATTTCGCTAGAATGCAGTACAAGTTATACCCTCTGTGAAAACAAGAAAGAGTAGTGGGAGACGATGCACTATCTTGCAAAAAAATAACGGTATTTTCAAAGGAAAAAAGACTTTACGTGAGAAAAGAATATGGACGCCCTTTTAGGAGAACGCCGTTTTTTGTCTTGACCGAATTCGATCAACAATTTTTCTAGTTCATCTACTGATGCCAATTTTACGTAATTTTTAAACAGATTGAAACAAATTTTTGAATGAATATTTTTTGAATTAGGGGATAACAATCTTTGTTGCTAAAACTCCATAAACCTCGTATCTCTCAGAGATACAATTCAAGATAAGACACAAAACTTTATGATCACAATTGCATATCGGCAGCATTTTCAGTTAAAAGAAAACTCAGACCATTAAATTTGCTTCAGCAATAATAATAATAAAAACTGCAAAATTAACCTCAGAAATTGGCTTAGCGACACCTATTGACGAAAGATTTAACTTCTATATTTTTTGCTTTATTTTTTCTTGTTTTCACGGAGCATATGACTTGTACTATATACAAGTGAAATTTTGTTACGTTTGGAGCCCTAGAACCGGTTCTAGGATCTTCTCAATAGGTGGACTTTAATTGCTACAACCCCATATTCAAAATGACTCCTAAACAAACAATAAAATATTTCTCTTTTTATTTACAAAATTAGAAAAATGTTCGGAAGACTAAACACGTTTAATAAAATACAATGTTTTTGGTTGCTTTTAAGTGGATTACAAACTTTTTTATTTTTATCTACAAGAGAATCAGTTTTTAATGGTGGAACAATTTAATAGCTAAAATTAACGATGATTTCTTCTTTTTCAGTGATGCGAATCTTTCAACTGCACAACGGGGTTGAATAATTACGTATTTCTCCCATCGGTTGGTTTAGAATTAATTATTTTTCACGTTCAAATACAGATTTTATCAAATTTAAAAATTGTTCGGAACACTTACGAAAAATGACACACTTCAATAGATAAAAATAATCTAGCCCAGCTAGTTTAAAATGACTGTTTGGATAACAAATTCATTAACGTGAAAATGTTTACTTAAGTCTCGAAGATGCAATAACTGTCAGTAACATTTCAGTAAGACAATTAGAAATCAATTACGTTCGCTGTTGTAATTTGGATGAAAAGACTTACAGCAGCTTGTATTTAAAAGGTGTCATTCTGTTTGAATTAACTTTCATTTCTTTGGTTTATTTTTATTTCTCTTCAATTCCAAAGACATTTAAAGAGATTTATCATAATTAATGAGAGTTTTTGAAATTGTTTTAACCTTTGAAGTTGACAGTCGAGAAAATAAATTTTGTTGCCAAAATCTAGATATTTTGTAAAAGGAAATGCATCAGATTATCTAAGTTACATTGCAGCTTAAATGCTTTATTGGTAGAAATGGAAATTGTATTGAACTTTTAGGCATTACTAAGATATAACATTTTTCTAATTTTTTTATATTTAGATAAATAAGATTTCAGATTACAATGCAGCATGAAAATTCTAACGGTAATTTAAAATGATTTCATTACAATCGTGATATTTGATTAAAATAATTGCTGCCTTATTAAAAATTTCTTGCAAGCCTGATTTCTAAAAATTGTAGTTTTAACTGGAAAGGTAAACGATATGCATACGTCGAAACATGTATAATGAATATTTTTAATCCTTTCGCATGCGATGACTAGTATATATTTACCTTCAAACTGAAAAAATAAAATTAAAGACTATTCAACTGCCGCTCGATTATTCATACTGATTACTTTGTAAAATGCTCGAATAATATTAATAATTGAAAACGTTTAATGGTTTGCTTCATTGGTAATTTAGCTTTAGAAGGTCATATAGGCATATATACATATGTTGAGATTACTGTTGACTAACAAGCAAGAACGTCTATTTCAATTTTTTGAAATTTCAGACAGGAAGAAAATAATCAATTTTCTGCAACTAATAATGGATATTTCTGGTTTGTTTAACACCTGATGCAAACTTAAGTCCATATATTTCTACCAGGCCTGAAAAAGAATTCATAAATATTCATTGCGAAAAATTGGTATTTTCTTTGAAATTGCAAAAAATTGAGATGCGTTGTGTTGCTTGTTAAGCGACGATATATACGGATGCTATGTTCGTTTGTTACGGGTTTTATGAAACAACAGCCATATTAGGCTGTACTGCGCCAAACCCAGAGATGCTATGAATATATGCAGGTGTTCGGCTGTTTCCTAACCCCTTAACCTACAACAACGTGTCTGAAACTTGCATCTAATTACAGAAATTTTGCTATTTCAATCCGTAATTAAGTCAACATAACAATTTTAAATACAAAAATCACTTGGACACGCTTAAATATCTCAAGTATCCTTTATCATCTTAAATAGATTGACATAATAAAAAATATCCCAAATGGGTGGTGTCATGTAATAAGGAGGTTAACTAAAATCGTACGGCGAGGGGTTAAATTATTCTTTAGTCGCATTTTTATTATATTTTCTTGTTTGTAAAGATAATATTTTGTAATCGATTTTTCACTCGCTTCTTGATGAACAGGAGTTCTGAAACTTTGCACAATTACGTATTTTCGGTGACAATAAAA
The DNA here is from genome assembly GCA_013235015.1 of Araneus ventricosus. Lineage (NCBI taxonomy): Eukaryota > Metazoa > Arthropoda > Arachnida > Araneae > Araneidae > Araneus > Araneus ventricosus. The sequence continues at coordinate 1,822,542 of BGPR01000068.1, forward strand.
ATTTTGAATGTTCGCTGAACGTAATTATCGGTTAATCGATTAATTTTAATTAAATTTTGTTTCCATAAAAGAGACTCCCATCTAGTAGTGTATTTGAGAAAAAAAATTGAATATAAGTTACCAAAATATTTATATCATCGTTTTATGAAACATATCAAAAACTAAAATTTAGAAAATAATAAAAAGACTGACAGAAAATTATACAATAAGGATATTCAGCCAGAATAAACATATTAAGAAGAAAAAATTCTCAACATTCATTAGAAGATAAAAATATATTATGAATATGTATTAACCTCCTGTTTGCTTAGATTATTTCTGTTAGAGCTTCATATTTCTGCGATTTTGTTTGTCTTTCATATTTTAGATACAAAACTTTATTTTCTTCTTTTTAGTACACCTTTAAAATCCTGTTTTAAAATATTTTTAGATTTTATTATTTCTAAATATCTTTAATCTATTTTTATTGTAACTTTTAACTGAAAGCCAAAAATGCAATCTTAACGGCTTCGGAACCAAATGGTAACAACTTCAGGATCTGATCTTTATGAAGAATCGCCATATAAACGGAAATGTTGCACTTGAAATCTCTCTGGATCAAACGCCCTAACGTTGATGTGGCATGGTAGTGGAGAGAGTGACATTCCGGCTTAGATGTCATTATGGTCATCTGACTACAGCTCAGAAATAAGATATGTCCTCAAATGCACCTAGTACAGCTTAGAAACGTTAATATAACGAAACAGCAAAGGAACGACATTCAGTGATCTGTAATACCACTTTATCTTATCGGTTAAAATTTCAGTTAATCGTCTATAATATCTTGCGTGCTACCATAATTTCAAAATGAATGTCACCAACATAATAAGCAATAATTTCTATGATTATAAGATTTAGTTAGAATGGCACATAAGGCAGGATCCTCTTCTCTGAACTTCCACTCCATACTGGCGCGAGGACGTCTGACCATCGGCGCCGGATTTAACAATTTCCAGACCCACACACCTGGTGAATCTTTGATGACAGAAGATTTGTGCCCGTCTAAGGCGGGATTTTCGATTGCTAACAATATCTCGGATCTGATTGTCACAGATTTACTAACGTAAGTTGTTGAAGAAAATCTCATGCATATTGCCAGTGTTTAAGAAATTAAAAAAAGAACGAAAAGCAGAACTCATCAATCGGTTGACACTAACTTTCGTTCTGTTTGAGTAAAATAATGCAAAATCCACTAACAGAAATACAAAATAAAAAAATTATGAATTGAAAATGCCAATCTTTAAGTAAAAGGAGCCTTTCACTGGAAGAACGGTTAAGTGAAAAATATTAGATAATAAAATGGATAAATATTCATTTCCAAAATTAAGTACGAAAAAGAAAGAAATTTTTTAACAAAAACTGAAGAATTCTAAATAGTTCCGTGTGCATGAATTAAATAAAAAGAAAGAATAATTCAATCCGATGAATCAACATAAAATAAAAAAGAAAGGGAATTGCTAAACTCGGCTAAAAATAAATACAATAAATTGTCAAATAGCAATAATGCCCATTTATCCCCTGTGCATGCTAATTTGTAGACGTAAACACACCGTCTGAATCTCTTTGGCACGTAGCGAAACCAAATGCTAATTTGTAGGCGCACACACCATCTGAATCTCCTTGGCATGTAGCCAAACCAAACCACGTGAGCGTTATCTCAATTTCTGGATCAATCTAATATAGATAATTTGTTCTCCAACTTAGAACCTTTCGGTCCTGCAGCCGATAACTAAACCATTTCTTTACGTCGCAGTATGCCCCCGAACTCGGAACAGTAAAGGTAAGAGAACTAAACCACTGCGGCCTCAATGATAAAATCTATCATACATTTATACTACAATATACTGTTGATACTACAATTGCGTTTGGATTTTTATTGTTGAACCCTCTGACTGCTTATCCCGCGATTTTGGCGGGTAGAAAGTACATCTATTTTCCTCTGCATCCTGCCATTTTCACAAGTTGTTGCGTTCATTACAGCATCGAATCGTATTATACTAATAAAGTCTTGCAGATATAACGATTCGCTTGTTTCAACATGTTTGGAAATATTGCATCTAAATAGCGATTTTTTTTAAAAAATCGGCAGTCGGAGGGTTAAAATACGTTTGTTGATTGTGCGATTTCAGCTCACTTTTGAGATTCCTTGTCCCTTGAAACATTTGAACACCTTCATCAAACTAAAATAATAATGATATCAAAAGGTAGAAATGAATAACATTCAAAGCAGATCATATATTGACGAAAACTCGAGAGTTAGTTGTAATTATAATTTCCAGTAATTAACCATCTGACTGCGTATCCCGCGATTTCCGCGGGTTGGAAGCACGTTTATTTTCTGATGCACCATGTGATTTTCGCAGGATAATGTGTTTGCTTAGTATTTTTATAGCATAGTCATATTATACTAATAAAGTTTTACATGTAAATAATAACAACTGGCTTGGCTAGATGATATGCGATTGAAAACTTTGCATCTAAATAGTGATTTAAAATCATTCCACAGTGAGGGTGAAAGAAAGCAAAAATTGGCGAGGGAGTTTTAGAAAATCCCAGTTTTGCAACAAATTCCTAAATGGATGAAAATAACAGTCAGTCATTATATAAAAAAGGAATTAATTATGGTAATTAGGTCAAATACTTAAATTATATCGTACCGAAATGCCTACATAGTTACTTCAAAATTAAAATCGGCTTGTAAATTGGAATATCATGGATGCAAATATTGCGAGATAAATCTGCCTTTTCTTTAAAAATAATTATAAAATTAACTCTTCGAGAGACAGTCAGTAAAATATCTCCATAAACATGAAATCGTTCCAAATCTTCAGAAGTAACTAGATATTTAACGAAATTCCACAGAAGTCCAATTTAAAGTATATTCGAGATAAAATGCAGCTTCGAATCAAACGTTGACTAATTAGTGCTTGTTTCTCTGATACAGAGTCAAACTGAAGTTATCTGAAACGTTCAGATGGTAATTAACGAAACGAAATTCCAAACCTTTGGCCGTCAGGGTAAAGTGGGTTCGAAAGCTGGAATTGTTTGGTTAATGAAATGGCGGGAAATATTCTGAGAACTGCGAGAATGGGATGATGGAGGTTAAATTTGGTGGAAATTTTAGTGGTCAACGTCCATTGAGCGTCCCTGCATTTTATTTCGTTTCTGTGAAATACTTTGGACTTCATCTAAATTATTAGAGGTAATTTGAGATCGGGAATTTGTTCTAATATTTGGCATAACTTTGCCACTCGTGATAATCGTTTGAAGTATATCACTATTTTACGATGGCAATCAGAATGCTTCCCTTACCATTAATCTATTTACAAAAATACAGATTCTTTGTATGTGTAGAAGTATGTTTTATTCCAAATAGAGACTTAAAATAATTTGAATAAGAATCAATAATATTTTAGACTAATTGAATTTTTATGAAATACTTGATACATGATTTCAACTCAAATAAAATGCAATACAAAATATGATTTTCAGTTAATATAAATATTGGTTCTCATTACAACACAAAAGTTGATAGTATTAGAAGGAAATTCCAATCTATCAAAAGCTAGCATTAACTTTAGTGAATTATTTATTTGGTAGTAAAGTTGATTACCATGTTGTAATCATCCATGTATTATTTATTTATATAATAGATAAAGACCAATGGAGCTGTAATGGCTTTTATTGTAGCTTAAATTTTTTTAAACCTAATTCCGGAGATATTTATAGCAGCTGGATGCCGCCGACAGTAACATTCTTGTGGTACTCCAGAAGCGTTTTCTGAGAACCATTTGCTATACGATTTTACTTAATATGAAATGTTTCACGTCTGTAAAGATGGAAATTTATAATCGATGCATCACTTACTTTCTGGTGTCCCAGAGTTATGAAACTTTGTACATTTATTTGTTCCCAATGACATTATGTTCGTAATTTTAGATACGTCTATGCACAAGGTCAAATTTTATACGTATATTTTAAAATAATATAAAAGTTATATCAACATTTATTATTTTTGTATGCGATTCTAAAGTGTTTAGGTGAAGTATGGAATTACGTTTTATTTATTATTTTGTCTTAAAGAAAAACGAAAATCGTGAATAATTAAGCTCATTTTACACAAAACTTTAAAATTTTCACTAATTTTCAAATGTTCCATATCATGTAAAGATTATTAAATCATTTAAAATTCAGAAAATGCTCCAAATCTTTGCTGCAGTTTTAAAATTTTAAATCACTTAAATTTGACTGTTAAAACTATTTCTTCGAATATTTATAAGAAAGATATCCTTATAAATATTAGCTTCAACAAAATTACTTTTATGAATTGCATTGAGTATTTCCTCAATCTGTGTACTAAATTTCGAAAAATTCATTCCAACTTCGACTGCGTTCTTTTGTCCAGAAATTTACACTTCCAAATGAAGTAAAAATGCTTCGGTTTCATTTTTAATAAAATAAATGAATTTTTTAACTTGAGATAGCAGACATTTAAATAACAAAACTTGAATAAAGGTTTTGAATTAGTTTTAAATTCAAAATGTTTCATACGAATATAATTTTTTTTAAATTCTTATTAAAAAATTTAAAATTCCAATAAAAAACTATAAATTTATATCCATCCTCAGAATAGTATATAGATTTAAACAACTTAAGATGAATATTAGAAGATAGTGTAAAGTAAGGTAGAGTTAAATGCAATAAAAATGTGCAACATAAAGTTGCTACACCTGTAATTTACAAATGTGCAACACAAGACTAGTAATGTAATAAAATATTTGGTACAAATAAACATAATAGCAAAAAAAGTTAATTTCTTAGCATGTTAAGAGACTGTATTTAGAACAATTCGTAAAATATTGAACGTAAAATTATATTTTAACTTAAAACTTGAAAGCTATTGGCTGTGAGAGACATCGAAGCAGCTACATTAACAAAATGTTAAGAATATAAAAAAAATTACTTTAAATCTATAAGAAATTTTACTTAAAGTTCCTTGCTTTAAGTAAGCAGATGCAAGAAATCGAATTTTTCTGCTATTTTAAGAGTCGTCATATCGAAGTGGAAAAGTTTTGTTATTTTCAGCATCGTCAGTGCTCAGACGCCTTCACGTTGGTGTGGTGTAGAAGATTTCAGAGTAGAGTTTCGACTCAAGTATTGACTTTGTCATCTGACCACAGTCCAAACTTATCAGGAACGTTGCAGCCTTCGAATTGTTTGGAATGGACATTTATCTAAAACAACGCAAAGTTCTTAAAACAAACACACTTTTATTCCCTTGTCAAAAAAGCAGAAAACCGTTTTCATCAAAAAAATTGGAGATCAAAGCAAAATGGTGAAAGCATGATGTGCCGAAAACAATTTATGTAAATTTTTTTCAGATTTATTTTCTTTTCTATTATACTGAATGTGCCTTTTCTTTATGGCATTGTTGTTTGCTTTTATAGATTTGCTACCACTTTCAGATAATATTTATTTTATAGTAATATAAATATTATCTGAAAATATTTATTTTTTAGTAATCTAAGAAACGAGGGTTTTTCAAAAATTTTGGATTTAAATTCTTTTCTAAGTTTTAGTCTTTAATATATTCCATATTTTGTTATTAAAAATTATAATGGAATTTTGTAATGATTTTTTTCCCGAAATTCACTATTAGATGGCAACTTTCACGTAGAATCGATATTTCATTAAACTTAATCGATTAACTGACAACTAAGTTCATTGTATTGTAAAACAGAATAAATCAGAAAATAAGTGAAACATCGATTATAAAATTTTATCTTTGTGAGAACGAAAAAAATTACAAAAGACCATGCAAAATTGATTTGTTTACCTTCAAAATAGTGTTTCCTGAAATATAAATAAGCAATACTTTTATTTTTAAAACAATTCTTTACTGTGCAATAATTGAGCGTGTCTTTTACAAACATATTGTTCTTTGAAGTCTGTTTACAAACCAACTCTAAGAAAAGTTTCCTAAAAAAACTCTGTTAGAAGTTCCCTCGTGTATTTGCTTCCCTTGGATATTTTTAGCTCCAAGCAAGGTCTTATCTTCGATGTAATCAATAAAACTACTCAAAAGCAAGACACCCGTTGCTTCGGTTGTCGCTTTATGTGTAAAAATACAAAGGCTGGTAATTTTGAAAATGATTTGAAGCTGCAAGTTTCATCGCTAAATATCATTTCTAAAAAATGTCATTAAGACTGAAATATGAGAGAGAATAATTGTCACGTTGTCAGCTTATTGTATTATGTGATGTTTAGTTTTTAGAATTTTTAAAAACTTTGACTTCAGAAAATATATTCTTTTTTTAAATGTAGTAAATATCAAATAAAAACATTTCCTAATGATTTTTCTTAAGCACTTTAGATTGTAAAATGTTCATCATCTAGATTAATTTAATAAGTTCAGTGTTAGAAGTACTTCCGAAATGCTAAGCAACCTAAAAAGAGATGCTATTTACTACTTTATTTACTACAAATATTCATATTTTCTCCAATATTCAAAGTAATTACTTCACATTTTAATACAATGCTTCGATAACATATTGTCGCGTATTATGCACGTTTCGTATAATTTGGTTGAAAACTCATTATGTTCTAAGCAACAACATGAGGACAATTTGGGATTTTTTAAGAAACCCTTTATATCTTACCGAATATTCGTGCAATTTTTGAGAAAAACATGTTAGTAATGTACATAGCAAAAAAAACCAGTGGTGAAAGTTACAAATTATTATTAGCTTTCTGTGAAACGGCAATAAACTGGAATCATTTTCATCTTCATAAATTTCTAAATGCCATGATGACCTAATTTTCACTGCAAAATGTGAGTTCAAGCCTATTCATTACGTGATAAATTAAAGTTCAGATCCTCCAGGCTTTCTGGAGAAATTCGAAAAAATGTGTTCATTCGAAAATGTCTGGATAATTTTGATTATATTGTGTGTATGTTGCCTAAATTTTCTCTGGGTTCTTCTGAAAATATTGAAAAAGTTTTGTTTAAAATTTAATGAAAAGTTTTTCATTCTTTTTATTTCCTCATTTGAGAGGAAAGAAACTGACAAAAAGTATTGTAATCGTCAAAAAGTTTGATCTCGAAATTTTCATGAATTTCATTTTCAGACCTCCGTAAGTCCGAAAAACAGTTTTTGAATTATGATTGTCGGTCAGTTCGTTAGTGTGCGTTTGAATATTATAACGCGGGAACGCAATGGGTTAGATGACTGCAATTTGGAATAAGTTTGAATACCAAGATTACAGGTCTGTCTCAAATTTTTTCGCAGGTCTTTCAATTTGAAACCGGAATTTTCTTATTCAAAATCCAAATTTTTTTCAGTGTTCTCTGTTTACAAAGATTTTTGTAATATGGGTGGTGATATTTACATTGAATGAAAATATTTGACACTTTTTTGTAGGATTTAGATTCGACTCAAGAAACTTCCTGAAAAACAGCAACAGGCTTAAAACGGCGTCATATTTAAAACAGAATAAATTCGGATCCACTGAAGAAGAATGAAAGTTCAATGCAAGATTACAATTAAATTGTCAATGGCGCCATCTCTCGGTGAAGATTCAATATATTCCTCGCCGCCGCATGAGATCACTGCCACAGACGAGTTTGGTAACCTTTACTATTGGTCGTTTGATATCCTCATCTTGAGTGTGAATGAAAATCACTCGAACGATTCCATCTGGTCTCGCGCAGGTCTCCTTAATGCGTCCCAAACGCCGTGTCAATGGAGGGCTTGTACTTTCATGGATTACCTCCAAGTCTCCAACTTGAAGCTTGGGATTTTGTCGAGTTCATATCGGTCTTCGCTTGAGGTGATGAAGATAATCACTTTTCCATCTTTTTCAGAAAATCAGTAATACTCTGGGTGAGGTGCCACCTCGATGTCAACACAAGATCGCATTCATGATTTGAATCCGGAATTTCCAGCAAAGGAGAACCTATCAAGTAATGTCCCGGTGGTAAGGCACTCTAACATCGCAAAGATCAGACGACAATGGAACCAAAGGTTTCGAATTTAGACACGCTTCCACTTGGAAGAGCAACGTTGACAGCTCTTTAAAATTAAGGACAGCAGTCCTACAGGCTCGCAGCAAATAATTCTTTGTCTGCTTCACTACCGCCTCCCAAATCCCCCGAAATGAAGAGAATAAGATAAAATGAAATGCCACCTGATGAATTTGCTGGCTACATATTCCTGGACAAGCCTAGATTTCAGAATATGAAAAAATGCTTTCAATTGATTTGCAAGGCCAATACGATGGACACCCACGTCGACTTATGAAGCGCCGCAAGGATGCCAACTAAGCCTGAGACGAGATATCGGAAACGACCTCTAGATGTGCAGCATTGGTACACATACAAACTATAATACAAATGAACGACTTTAATCGCACTTCACTTCGAGGGAGATTAGGTTTGGTCAAAAATGGACCAGCGAAATCCATTCCCACTTTAGAAAAAAGGATGAGAAGGAATAATTCTGTCAGAGGGCAAATTGCACATTAGTTGCTTACAAGTTTGACTCACAAAGTGCAGTTGTGTATCTCTTAGCGTGCAATGGAGCGTCTATTGAGAAAACAATATTTCTGTCGAAACAAATACAGCACATGGAGCATGAAATTACCTTTCATGAAATGATCGAATTAACAACCTCGTTACTATATGCAGAGATAGCAGGAGAATGGGATATTTTTGATCCAATGTTAGAGACTGACTTTGAGAAGACGACCACCTACTCAAAAGATGCTCTGCGGATAAAGAAACATTTTCAGAGACAATCTGTGTTCCCTATACAATGGCTATTGCTGCCTTGGCAATTCAAATTCCATTGAAAACTTCTACTGTTGGACAAGTTTAACAATAGTAAGTATGGAATTGGAGACTTCTTGTGAAGTCGTATTATCTCTACATTTCCCAACTGGATTTCTCGAATTACAGAGAAAAAGGAAGCACCATGTCACTAAACTAGAGAGTCTTGAAAATAACGAAAACTCCAATAAAAAGTCAGGAATGGGTAGTGCTATGCAACTTACACAATCGAACTCTGGTTCGATAGCAAATTTTTCGAGCAAAGAGGGAGAAACAGGTTAATGTGACGACAAGCATGGTGGAACAGACCACCATCATGTATGATTTTCAGAGGTTTTGTTGAAACTCCTCTAGATGCACAATCAGCCGGATTAGAAGTTTCTGCAATGTGATTCCACTGGGCCTGAGGAACCAAAGATTTTATCTGGGCTACTCTGTTTAGTAAAAACTGATTACTGGTGGCAAATGGATCCTACTCAATATAATTTGAGAATCCGACCACAAGTAAATTCCATTAATTTGGATTGGGAAAGTTTCCAAAATAGCTGCACTCAAACGCGCCAACAAAAGTTCTGAGCACATCTCTCTTCCAGGGAGTGTAACAGGCTCGATTGGATTAACCCGTGTCTTTGCCGACACAAACACTACCACAAACTTTTCAACATCCTTTTCCGAGGAATAATTCTAAAGCATACCACTGCCATATAAGCTTTACCCGACCCTTCACAATATCCATTCATCTGAATCCGAGAATCTATCGTCATGTGACCTTTTAGGATACATGAGGACGCGAATTCCTCCATACTGGTTAAAATGGTATTGGGTCATCCCAAGAAACGTTATCCTTCCACAAACCCTGAAGCATTATATTTAATCGAATAGTAGGGGAGACTTGATCCCTAGGTCTAAAACCAGAGAAAAATGCAATAAGGTGTCTGAAACTGGCAAAACCAATAAAGTGATTCCTTATCAGCAGATATGACAACACAATTTCATTCAGCTACTTTTATTTTTATTGTAAGAAAGAACTCTCTGATTTTTTACAGTCAAACTTCTTTTGGAGTAGGTAGTTTGTTTCTTATTTTTTGCTAAATATAACTATATTACTTAAGTTTATTGATATAATATACTAACATTCCTTACTGCTTAAATGTTGTTATTTAAATCCAGTACAGTTTCTTTACTTTTGATTTAACAATTCTTTTTCCAACAGATGCACATTAGGGACACATGATCCCCATTGTATGGGGAGACTTGATCCTGGGATCAAATGTCCCCAAAGTTAAATTAATGTTATCAATTTCATTGCCCCCTACTGACCATTGTGATTTTCAAGTCCCATTTAGATAATATCAATATTAGTTAGAATATGGTTACCTTGACTTTGGATGGTTGACAAAGGTAGAAAATTAATATATGGTTAGCAAGAACATTGTGACTGTTTCACGGAAAGAGAAAATCAGTCATTCCGTAGGAAAAATTGAAAAGAAGATTACATCTTCTGAATGCGAAATAAATTTTCTATGAGAAACAGGACTTCATTCCAACCAATTTACTTATCCACAAAATGTTGACATTAGTGTTGTGGACAATGACGACATTTTCAAAAATCTACCTAAACCAGACATGCTTGGTGGAACTCTTCGAACTGCAAGAATTTTAACATTTGTTTTTGATTTTTCAAGCTTTGAAAATGTTATGTGATCATTAATTTCAGCGATAACAATCATTCATATGGGAAACAATGATTTTCAATAATGTAGAATTTTATAAATGTGTTTTTCTCCTTTTTTACATGTTAGTCGACAATAAATTTGATTTCGACTACTTAATTTGAATCATTTCATTTCGTCTGTTTCAAGGATCAAGTCTCCCTGCAATTGGGGAGACTTGATCCTTTTTCTAATTGTTGGAAAACAATTTATCTTTATTTTAAAAATGGCTTTTCAAAAATAAAAAAATACTACAACAAAAAAGACAAATAAGCCTTTAATAACGACTAAAAACATTTTTTAAAAATTTTGTTCTTCAGAAATAAAAATTAAAAACTGAAAAAGGGATCAAGTATCCCCTATAAGGAGACAAAATTCCTAATGGGTCGAAAATACTTGCGATGGCTGACAATAATTCCCGTTTCGTTGTTACCGATTTAAAGGTCGAAATATTAATTTTTAGCATATCCTCGAAGGACTCCAGAATAATCCAAGCAGTTTCACGCAATTATGTTCAACTTCTGCTTCTAATTCGGGAGATTTCAATTTACTGGGAAAATACGAGGCAACACTGAGGTCATTACATGCCCATTTTCTTATCGTAAATCCTCCCATTACCTGAATTAAATCTTTAAGCGTTTAGCCTTTGGCACTGAATCTACGCCAGTCAGTAAATCATCAACATAGAAATTCTCTTTAATAACCTTTGCAGTATCTGGAAATGAATTTTCCTAGTGCTGAGCTAATTAGTGCAAGGTTCTTATGGCCAAGAAAGTGCACATTCTTTGTCACATTTCACTATTAGTAAACGGTAACTCTTGACCGGTTCTGCGGAATTGAAAGGCCAAAAGATTCTTTGATGATCAACCTGATCTCTATTCACTCGGATCATACGGAAGATTTTTTCTAGGTCAGAAGTCAGAGATATTCGGTAAACCCGAAATTTCCACAGCAGTGTCATCAAATCTTTTCGTAACTTGGGACCCTTCTCCAAATAATCGTTTAAAGAGCGACCTTCATTATCTGTCTCGGAAGCATTAAACACAACTCGCAGTTTTGTTGTGGTACTGTCATCCTTCTGAACACCATGATGTGGCAAATAATATCTCCGAGGATTCAAAACCTCCGAATTTGGAATTGGCTTCATATGATTTAGCTTTAAATAATATCTCGTAAACTCCGAATATTGTCTTTTTAAAATAGAATCCCTATCAAATTTACCTTCCAAGTGCTAAAAACACTTCAAAGCTCGAGTCTCTATACTTCCCAATTCGGAGGACTTTTAAACGTAAGAGTCACTTACCTTCCCTATAAAATTAGAATTTACCGTGTTTACATACAGATCTTCACAAAAGGACACTGGAACATCATTCGGAATCGACTCGAGTTCCCCAAAACTCTTTAAATCAAATTCCACTTGAACATGACCAATAATCAACTTCTGAATTCGAGAATTTGAATTCGCATACACCATACCTGAAAGAATCCACCCAAGCCTAGTATTAATCCCTTCCCACCTTTAATGGATTGACCAATGATCAAATCTGCATACAAGTCTGCGCCGATCAGAATTTCAACTGAACTAGAGATTTGGAAACTGAGGTCTGCACGTTTTAATCCCTCTACGTGAGACCATGCCTCCAGGTTTACCGTAAAGTCTGGCAGATTTGAAGTTATCCAAGTGACAATCAAAGCGCCAACTTTAAAGATTTCCCAATCAAAATGGATCGAAAATTCCAACCTAACTTCTCGTAAAGAAATCTCTGCAGCCATGTTGTTGATGCCCCCTATTCTGTGAACAGTTGATCTACCCTTCAACCCCAGTTTCTTCCAACAAGGCTCCATTATTATAGATCTCTGACTGCTACTATCCAGCATTGCCTTGCACGCGACCGAATCTCCATAGCGTGTCCTGACGTTAACTACGGCAGATGATAACAAAACTTGCATATTCGAATCATTAGCTAAGTATTAGTAACAACCTGAATCCTCCGATTTACATTCCGGAAGCAAACAAGGCTTTTGATCCTAATCAACTGATCGCACTTGCTCAACTTTAAGCTTTTGTAGCAAAGTCTTCGACCTCTCAACAGCAGACTCAACCGCATGTTTCTTTTCCTCCTCATGAAGAATAGAATGATGCTTACCCTGACAAATCTTACTTTGGTCGGTATACAAAACTTCTTACGAAGTGATTCAGCCTTAAACAATTAATACAAAGTCACTTTTTCCTTGCCAGACTCCAACGCTGTTCCACAGCCAATTTCTGAATCCAAGGACACTGACTCAACAAATGACAATCTCCACATTAAGGACAGACAATTTTCCAAAATTTAGAGTTCGAAACCAACGCATTCGAAACAAATATTTTATTTTCACTCTTTGGGTCTTAAAGGGAACCCTTTTAAACTGGCACAAATTCTCTCGCATTGTTATCATCACATACCTGCATATGCTTCTCTAGAAATTTAACTAAATCATCGTTACTCGGGCAAGAATCTTTCTCCAATGCCAATTCCCACTGCTGTCGCAGTGACTCATCTAGTTTCAACTGAATTAAGAATACTATAATTAAGTTGGCAAATTCATTTTGAATTCGAATCTTAAGGTTTTCAAATTACGGATAACTAAATTACAATTATCTGGCACTTCAAATACAGATTTTGGGTTATTCAATTTAATCGGCTTTACATTAATAAATTTAGACAGAAGTGCATAAGCCAAATTTCTTCGATTATCATACCGATTTGACAAAGTCGCCCACGCTTCTTTATAACACTTACCTGACATAGAAAATCCCGATAACAGTTTAGTTGGACCTCTTATGGCTCCAATCAGGTAACTGAATTTCGAAGAATCAGGCAGGCCTTTATTTGCGACAACCGTCGCTGCGAAGACTTCTCGAAACGTCACATTTAAAACAGAATAAATTCGGATCCACTGAACAAGAACAAAAGGGCGATATAGGCACTGCATGAATAAAATTAAATTGTCCATGGCGCCACCTCTCAGTGAAAATTCAGTATTTTTATTTCCGAGATTTCTTACTTGAGCATTGCCTCCCATGTCCAATTAAAATTTTAAATGCATTTTTAGTTAATTTTTTCGTTCTAATGGTTGATTCCACACTGCCCCGTATGTGAAATGCCTTGCACCCTTTAGACCCTGGGTCGATAGGGGTCTCTACTACTACTACTACTACTCTGTCCAGTGACACTATGGCATACATTTATTAATCGGGAATTTATCGCAGCAAAAATATATAATAAAATTACAAAAAATACGAAATTTCGAAAGAATCGATCATTATTCAATCAATAGTATGTTATTTTTGACTTCCAATAATTTTTTAGAAATTTATCGTTAACAAACATCTACGTTAAGAAATCATAAATTCTGTCAGTGGAAAAGGTTATTTTGGATATATAAAAAGCATTTCTATTGACCTATTTGGTTGCATAACACGTATATGCTCTGTTTATGTGGTAAAAAATATTAATTATTTTAATTCAAATAAATAAGTTGTAGCACTGTTAACTGAGAAACTTTATCTATCAAGTAATATAAAGCTTTCATTTTGCAAAGCAACGCATTCGCCGCATTTCTGTAATGTTTGGAATATCTTAAAATGCATACCGGAACTATTTTTCAAACCGGTTGTTAGACTGGTTGGATTTACTTTCTGTTAACTGATTATTAATTTTATTAAAAATTAACTTCTGACTGTTTATTATAAATCATTATGTTTGGAAATAATGCACGAATTGAATTTATATAATTTTTACATAAATTATATTATTGGTATCTTTGTGGCCTCATGATGATATCGTATCAGAGTTTTTTATTATTATCTAATTTTAAATACATTATCATCCTAAACTTCCTTATTCTTAGTTTCAGCCACCAATATTCTATTTTTACTTGTTAAATAAAATCTTCAAAAAACTATTTTAAGATTCTCGTAGATACTCGGAATTTCGTATTCCTCTCTTATCTCTACTAATAATAAAGGAGAATGTGTTTGTCTGTGCTTTCGTCTGTCTGTGTTTTGGTCCTCTAAAGGGCAGAACGCTAAATGTAGATCAACGAGATTTGGCACAAACATACTTTGAAGGGTGGTAATGTGCACCTCAGAGATTTTTTTGAAATTTTAATTAATTAAAAATTAGGCGAAATTGTGGCATTTTTCCTTAATAACTTCCGAAAATATTACTGCACAAAACTTATTTTTACACCATCTGAAAGTGCAAAAAAGTACCTTTCCAATGATATAAATTAAATTTCTGTACATATTTCAATTTCCGTACATTCCGTAACAATTTCCGTATATATTTTGGCATAATTTACAACAATACTTTTCATTGTTGCAGCGTAACTGAAACCGTTTTCATTGTTTAAACAAATATTTCATTACATACTATCCTAAAACATTTTGCTTTCAAATTTTATTTCATCCAGATTTTTGTGAAATCTGGATGAAATACTCTGCTCTGCCAGATATTACGTTGCTTATATTAAGAAACATAAGCTGAAAGGTTATGGTTACTATGTTTTATTCTTTTCTCAACATGTTTTAATCCAGCTAAACGCCGCTGGACATAAAATGTGTTGCGTCATTTTAATGTTGAAATGAAATGCATATTTACAAGAGGAATAAGAAAGTGAAGCTAGTGCCGACAACGTGGAATTTGGGGTTACTGGACAGGGTCAGTTATTTGACTCCATTAGGGATATTTATATAGACAATAAACAGAACAGGTACAAGGTCACTAATCGAACAAGGTTTAAATATCTACCACAATCTGAAGTTTCAAATTACGTTGTTAAGAAAACCATGAATATAAAATGATACAGGATTGAATTGAAACCATATATATTCCCTGCGAACAAGCTGATCGCCGAAGGCGGTAGGTTTGTTAGTAACATAGGCATTGAATATGGAATTATAAAAAGATTTGGGCAGTTAAAGTTTCTAAAGAATGATTAGAGGAAAAACATATTCGGCGAAGGAAAGTGAAATCCTAATATCTTAGTTGTAGGTGTACAGCCTGTACTCCTAAAATATATACTCGTACAGACTCTGCAGCTCTGGTAAGGAAAAGGTTTATTTTATTCAAGAAAGTTCGATTGAATTTTAAATTAATCTCTGTATTGCTACTAAAAGAAACGCAACACGCTAAAGAATATAATGATAAATTTCATTCGATAATAAATTTACAAACCTTTCGGAAAAAGATTCTGGTGTATTTCAGACGAAGAATGCAGTTTTTCAATACTTTCAGCATTTCTATTCTTTTGCTTATATTTAAAAACTTCTAATTTATAAAATTTGCTTCGTCTAGGAATTTATATCACGGACGTTAAATCCTATTTCCTTAATTTAATTTAAAAGGGCATTGGAACGTTCAGGCATTCCTGGGAATAAAGTAATCCCTACAGCACTCTTTTGAAAGTTTCGCTATTATTTTTCTTTCGAATTCTCCAAACCCTTAAGCATTCGAAAGATAATTGACGAAGAATGCCTTTTAAGAATTTTGATGTTTTCCTGCTGTTTTTTAAATAAGGAGATTAGCTCTACTTCTTCATTTGAAATCTATTTCTGTCTTTAATTATGTTGTCATTTCAAAGAATCCCTTCTGCTGAGAATGTTATTGAATTTTTTTAAAACGATTCTTATGAATTTTTATCATGTTTTTCCATCTTTACATAATCATTTATACTTTTAAAGACACGATTTATGAAAAAGCTTTGCAAGCTTGAATTTACCATCAAAAAAAGTTTATATATTGCAATTCGTTTAATGTGCTATATTCACTTAAAATCGTGAAATAATCAATTAATAAGTGTTTATGAGAAACAAATTTTAACTTTTTTAAAAATATCTTAGTATAATAGTATATTATCTGCGTTTTGAACTTTTTGCCAAATGTATAGTACCAATAAAAATGAACTAAAGAACATTATTTAATTATCTCAAGTAAAGAAAGTACAATTGAAAAAAATGGATCTCAGAAATATCAAAGTGGACACAGTACCGCAAGGTATTATGACTACTTCGGAAATGTAATGCAGAATTGTGTTAGAAAACTGTCGTGATGTTACAGAAAATTTACCATCAAGCAAAAACGCAATATATCATGTATTTCTATTGTAAAAGTAGCACAAAAGCGTAACATAGAGAAAATCCTTAAACAGAATGGTGTTAAAAAGGATATACCTTCGAGCAAATGCTACAGTTAGAATGAATTTACAAAAAATGCAAGGGCATGACTAGAATGGTAGGACAAAAAATATAATCCAGCAAGTCGAGTAAATATAATGGCGTTACCAAAAATATACCATAAATCAACTGACGTTTTTGGAATAGTGGTGCAGGAACAGCATCAACGAGCAACTGATTTTCATGCAATGAATGATATAAGAAATATACCATGCGATTTGAAAGACTTGAGTAAGAAGACCGTGACCCTCTCTAAACTAGCTTAGAGGCGTTTTTCCATGGAGGAAAATCACTTGAATAAGGCTGAGTTAAGAGAGGAATTAATGGAGTGATACAGCCTCTTTTCAGTAATTTTATCATGAATTTTGCAATAAGACTAAGAGAATAGAATGTGAATCGACAAGATGGGATAATCGGTGAACATCAAATTAATTATCCTTCGTAAAAGCATCAACCCATAACGTTTCGCAAATTAGAAAGAAAATTCCTTAAGATGCCTACTATCTCCGGGGATTCGTTGTAGATATTTTCATAATTTTCATCGTTTCTCAATGACTTACAACATATTTGCGTGATGCGATGTATTTCAAAAATGAAATATTTGACTAATTATTGATTGAAATGTAAAATGCATGCAATACATATGTCAGTTTCTTGAATGGAACAAAAATTTTATGGGATATTGAGTTGTGACAGGTCAATATTAATCGTCAAGTTACAGAAATTTGGATATTTTTCTTACATTCTGAACTAGGTTAAAATTATAACATGCCATTCATTGTCTGGCCCAGGAAGAAATGCTTTTAAATAAGTCACTCGTTCAGTCTCTTGATTTGTTGCCAAAAAATTGATATTCAAATGCAGAAAAATAGTTCATTTAGCTCTGAATAGTTGAAAAATCACCCTTGTTCATACCAAGAAAACATTTTTTTAAAAATTTTTGACGTTATCTAAGAGATAGGCAATGTATCATCATATAGCAATGGGAAAAGTGATACACGTATATTAAAGATGGTTTTTAGCATCAATGTAGTACTACAAATGCTGTTATATACTCCAGGAAATACATAATTAACTCCTTAACTGTTCCATTTTCTTTGCTATCTAATAAGGTGATTCCTTCTGTCTTGGAAAGGGGCTGCTGTTTTCATTCATCTCAGAAGACATATAATTCTTGAGATTTTTATAGATTCTACGTAATTTTTGTGTAGAAATATAAATCTAATTAATGATTTAATTTTAAGACTAAAAATGCGATAATTCGATGCACGAGTTCTCTCAGGCCTTTAAGATAAGCGGTTAATATGGCAGCTGGGTCAAATAATTCTAATATGGACACAGAAAAACTACACATATTTTAATTGCAATTGTAAGAGAGAACCATAAGCATGAATCATATGAACTAGCGTCAGAAAGACATTTACAAAGCAATTATTTTCCGGAATATTTTCAAAAGCAATCGATACACATTTTACTACACGAAGAAAAATTGATTTTATTCTCCAAGGAACCATGCTGACCACAAAGCAAAAAGCTTGCTGACATGCATATTTGGACTAACAATTTTTATAATGACTCTAATTATAAGTAAAACAATCACGAATTTCTTTTTCAGACTGCAACTATAAAACTCCACCCGATTGCATAGGTCGCTTAAAATAGTAAGTCTAACAAATTAAATCGTAGTAACTGTTATATAATGTTTTCAAATATTGGCTCTAAACTCTCATTTGTATTCAATGTTATTAACACGATTGTAAATACTTATTTACAAAGTAAAAAAATACACCGTCATGAATGTTAAAATGATGAAGCTTCTTAAGTTTACTAAGATGAATATGTTTTTATAATGAATTTGTTCTAGTTCGAATATATTATATTTAAGAGACTTTGGCATGTTTGTAAATATTTTTATTAACGTCATTCACAGGTAATTAATTAGGCTCATTATTATGGAAAGTAAGCACATATAATTTAAAGTAAACTATTGCTTTATTCCTTTAATCAACTATATATTTCATAAAGTGTAAACTAAAGACCCTGACAACTAATTTAAAATAGTGTAATACAATAAAAGGCATAGCAAATATCCAAAAATGAATTGGTTAGGACAACCAGTCTTCCTAAGCATTTCTGTAAAAACAGGTTATCGAAACCTTCTCACACACAATTCAATTTTAAAATACTATTGACAATGAAAGAACAATTTTTAATCCACTGGTAAGATATGTTAAGAATATTCATTGACATTTTTTGTTCGAAAATTTAAGGTAACGAAGCATCATTTTTTTATTCATTGGCAGTTTTAAGCAGTATTTTAAATTTTTATAATATAAAACGATTAAAAAATTAGTTAGAATCTTTGTACACACAAAAAATGTTAAAAAATGTCCGTATTAAAAGTTTTACATAGATATCTACTCATGTATATGAACTTATTTATAAAAGAAATGAGAAATATTTATAAAGAAATGAGAATGTTTTGATACTATTATTGTAAACAGAATTAAAATTTCTGTTTTGAGGTTGCACCTTATTAATCAACCTTTTATAATATTAATTTTTCCAATTTTTTATGTAGAGAATTTAGAGCGGAGTATATAGAAGAACAAAAAACATCCCATATTAAGGTTTATAAAAGCTGGATATAAATTTTTCTTAGCAAAAAAAAAAAAAAAATGTAAATCTCAAAGTAAATCAAATGTAACTCTCAAAAACAACTGCAAAATTTTTTATTGTGATCATATTGTTATATGACAAATATTCCTCAATTTTATTAAAGTAAGCATAAATAATATTAAAGCTAATAGTTTCATCAGTGATATTTAATCCTTCTTTTAAACCTCTGACATTATACATCAATCCCTGAATACTTGAAATAATATGCAGCCTACGTAAAATATTATTATAAATTTCCTCTCGTGAAAAGTTCATAAATATTTAAATGTTATTTTAGATCTAAGAAATTTATGCTTAAATTATCTTTATATCCGTATCTGTTTCTTATAGAGCAAACTAAATGAAGTTCCAATTTAGATTTTCTCTAAACAGAAATTTTCTTTTAAAAAACCTTCTGTAAATTTGATCAGAGCTGTAAGTATGTTTAATGATATAAAACAAAACTTTCAAAAGTTGATGAAATAAATGAAATCATATAAACTAATAAGATGCATGAAAATAAAAAGCTTTCAAATTGCTTAAAAGCTGTAGATTTATTACTTTATGATTTTGTTCAACACAAAATGTATTACTTTCATTTTATGATACTTTTAAAGAAAACTTTGAAGAGAAAAAATTTCATCCCTTCCAATATAAAACTTTTTCTTGAATTTTCTTTGTGACAGGATAATTAACTTTTCAAGCATCACTCTAAACCTTTATTTTTTTTTATCTTGGGGTGGTTAATTAATTCTTGTTTTTAACATGCTGAGCTTTAAAACGCTTTGTTTTCATTACAAACAAAAGCCTCAAGGAAAAAATTAAAAGCTGTAGCAAACTATTAAATATAAGGAATACCATAACAAATAAAAAGTTAATTCTTTTAAAGTTATCCTGAATTTTCGTTTCAATATCGGACGTCATTAAATCATTCGCTTGTTTAGGAAGGAAATAACGATTTTTTGAGGCAATTTATTTCTAACTTTGCCTTTTTCTAAGAGCGAGAAAGACTTTGTTATATTTGAGAGAAAATAGTAAACACAAGGAACATGAACGCAACATTATATTTCAATGAAATAATATTATATCAATTTGGTTTCTTAATAAAAATGTTAAGCTTTATTTATAAAAAAAAAATTTCTGGATGAAATATACTTTGGGAATAATGAGAAAAATGTTTACATGTAATTATTTGGATTTTTTGGTCCTTTACTCATATTTCGGCATTTATCGGAATGATTTTACTTATTTACCAAAAATTTGGTCTAAATTGAGTTTATTCTATTCACGGACAAAAATTGGTAAAACAGAAGTTAATTTATTTAAAACTTTTCATTCTGCTTCCAAACGAAATATATATTGAATGTAATAATTTTTGAAAGAAATTCTTCTCTTGTCATTTATTCAAATTCTTTTACTGAATTTTCTAATTATAAATGGACCCAATAAAATATTTTCTTCAATGATTATCAGTAATTATCATCTAACAAACTTTGGTTACATAAATGCTGATGTTCTGCCCAGGACTGGAGATTTGAATCGTTGTTTCATCAATGATCTAATTGTAATAATCAATTCTGCGCAAATCTTCGCATGGCTCAAATGACCCAGGTAATAGCTGTATTGAAAAGGAAGGTAAATTATTTAATAAGATTGTTTTTCGTATGAGATCTCTATTCTGAATCAATGCTCTATTGTACTTTCTCGTAAACTGATGTTCATAATAGAAGCTTTCATGAAAATGAAGCCGGAGTCTTCAAAAAATCCTCCTTCATAATATTGAAAGAAAATGTGTATTTGTCTCTTACTGAGCATTTGATTCTTTGACTCTTTTATTCCTATCTTATAAAATATTATCACATCTCTTTAAATTGCACCTGTGCTCTTAAATTTTCGCTTTCAGTTTAAAAACTAGTAAATAATCCTTTAATAGCGCATTAGGGTCAAAATACCGAAATTATTCTCAATAAAAACAATATCCATGAATTCTGACTGTCATTTAATATATGTTATTTTGCTAACAACGTTTTAGTGAAATTATACAATCGATTGCTGCATTTATTTTTCGCTATGTGAGATTTAACTATAGGAAAATTCAAGAACATAAGTTGGGTTGACACGATCTAAAAATTTGTGTCAATATATTAACAAAAATGAAAATAATTCGTATTTATCGATGAAGTTAATTGCTTTCCAGAATGAAATACCTTTTTTTCTTGCTGTCGAAACTTTCGTATAAAAATTGAGAGCAATCATAGTATTCACTGCAAACATTAGCATTGATTTTTCCCATGCGAAAGAGTAAGTTATTAAATGAATTATTAGAAAAAATGTTGATTTTCATGATTATTTGATTTGCATATTTTATGATATTCTGTGCCAGATTTTTGATAAGTACGATGGATAATTAATAAAAATATTTTACAGTCTGAATTAAAATATGGTTAAATATGAGTTTGTTTTTCATACGAAGCCATATTTCATATAATTGTACGTTTTTACTCAACAAAATTAGTAAAACATCTACACTTTTGATCCATAGTATAATCATATTATTGGCTTTCGCTTAACCAAAAAAAATTCAATTTTTTTTATTTGTTGTCATTGTTTCGATTTTCTTTATTAAGTAGAATTTAGCAAATTTGAAGAATTCATTCGAATATAAATATAGGTAGAATAAAAAATGATTAATGGAATTAAATATCCTTTGTCTTAGAAACATGAAAATAACAATATTTACAAATAAACTGTGTTTACAGTGATATTTCTGTGCCTAGAGTAATTCCAGATTTCCAGCATGGTTTCTTTTATGCTTTGGTTTTTCTTTTATAATAATATTTAGTCTTTCTACTAATATCATAAAAAAATAAAAAAAACAACTATAACTGTGTTAAACATCTCCTTTTGCTTAATATCAATAAAATAATATGACAGAATAAATAAAATTTAAGCAAAATAAGTTACATAAATATAACCCTGTAAAGAAAAGGACTTTAAGACCCAATTAGGCCCTATTTTGGTCTCAGTGTTGTTACAGTGATTTGTTCCACTGTGCCATTTATTTCTTTCTTTTAAAGTACTCTGGGACAATGTTCTTCCTCAAATAGACTCAACAGGAACAGAAATGTGAGCCTCCCAAGACCAAGAAAAAGTGGTAGAAAAATATACACTCTTGGTTAGATTTGTTTCAGTCGCTTCTCCTTTTTTCTTACAGTCTCTCTCTTTCTGTTGACAGGAGCGGAAAAAAGTAGGATTTAAGTTAGTTGGTCCGTAGATCGGCTTAGAAAAGGAAACGTGAGCTCTTATAAAGACTCACACTAAACTTTGGTTTTCAACAGAAAATAAGAAGTACACCAGAAAAAGTAGAAAGAAAATAAAATGACTGTCCAGCAGTTACGAGTAGTTTCGCTGCATCATTGTCTTCCTGCATCTTGGATTTCTTTTTTAAGGAGCAATTATTGAGGTAAAGGAGGTTTAAGAACAAGATGTTTGCATTTATCTGAAGCTAGTTGTAGTGTCTGATGCCCATATTTACTCTCCGAAATTTTCTTACCATCTAGAAAATGCCTGTTTTGTCTTGGACTTAAAAATGTGTTCATTAAATATTTTAATTTCTCCTCAAACTTGGTCTTCAATTTAAAAACTATGAGCAAATGTTTTGTTCTCAAATATAGCAAGGGAAATGCCTTGAAAGGACTGAAGGCATAGAATGTTTAATTTGTTTAGTTGCGCATAAGTTATCCGAAAATTTCATAAGCTACATAATTCCATTTTTGGTTGTTTTGTATTTTAACAAGACGATAATAACTTGGCGACAAAATGTTAGAATATTTGTTTCGAAATTCCTTTCTCTATTTCGTTTTATACAAATTTTAAAGATGCAGAAATTGCTTTGTCCTCGCTTTTATTATTGCTAGAGCGGAGTTACATTTGTTTAAACATTATTTCTAATTAATTAAACATACAGAAGACAGCTTTTTTTCAAGCACATAATTTGGGAAAGTTACTTTTCAGTTCAGACCTTTTAAAACTAAATGGCTCCAGACGTTTTAAACATAATCAACATTTTTTGTATTCATACTGCATGTCGACATGAGAGTGTTTTGAATTAAATTCAACATTGCAGTTTTTTCTTCAATGAATCTTTATTTTAAAATGATTTTTTTAATTTGAAGAATTAAGGTAATTCAAATTTATTAATTTGAATTCGTTTGTTGTTCTACTTTGTGTATACAGTTTAGGTATTTCTTATGGAGAATAACACTAAATATTTTTTTTTTGAAAAATTAGCAAATTCCCCTGAAAGTCTATGAAAGAAAAAATACCACTGTCCAACAGTCAATGTGAGCTTTACTATATTGCCTTGTTTTAAGTTACTTTTCTTTCTTAAGTAGTTATCATTAAGAAAAAGGTTTAAAAAAAATTTTTGCTTTTGTCTGAAAGTTGTTCTCGTATCCAAAAATCTTATTTACGCAAAGAAATAATAAGATCAGCCAAACTGAACAGATCGTATTGTTTAAAGAAATGTTAAATTTTTAATAAATGTGCCTTACAGAAACAAAACATAGCTTAAACTTTAAATATGTGAAATTTATTATATTAACGTTTCATATATTTCGAATATCTTATAAATTCTTAACCTTTAACCCATTAATACCCAGGTCTCATTTTTTCAATAATATTTTGTATACTAATATTATATGTCCTAAAATCAATCTAGAAAATTACTAAAAATAATTCTGCCTGCACAATATTTGCTGTAGCAATCTCCTAAGCCTAGCCTCCCTGAGAGACGTAATGCAAAATACAGAAAAAACTATCAAAACTAAAAATATTATGTGAAATTCCAGGCACAAACACATTCTTACAATTGTATTTACTGATATTTTTTTAAATGCAAATAAATTAACTGATAAATAATTAAGCAAACTTCCCCTTTTCTTCTGGGCATTGCAAAAAAACTACTTTGGGATTTTGTTGGCGCCGTATTGCAAAGATTTGTGTTTAACTGTAACCCCAACGCCAGTTTGGCGGTTATTATGTAAGAATGTTTGTTTTTGTCAGATTGGCTGCAGCCATTCGTTCGTGTTGGGCGGATGTCTCCATTCGGCAGCATCATACTTAATAAATCTCCAAAATTTGTTGGATTGGACTAAATAAATTTCGTTTTATAATTACAGTTCATTTAACAAAAGGACCGAACATAAAATTTGTGCAGTCGCGACGGACTTGTTATTCTTGAATTTCGTTTCGAAGTAAAAAGAAAAAAAAAATAATGATGTCGGATTTTTCAGACGACGAACCGTTTGCTCAGGAAAACCGGAAGTGCAACCTTCGTTTGATAAACTTTCAATCAAGAAACCTCAAGTATATTTGAATAAAACAGCGTCAAACAATGACAGTTTTATGATACAGAGCAAATTAGACTGTGTTTTACAATTATGTGCAAAAATCGAAGGTCTAAAATTGGATGACATAACCGAAGATGAACAAATTGCGGATAAAGAAGCTGCATTTGAAAATAAAATGGAAGATGACTTATAAGAATTAACGGTAAGCTTTCAATGAAATATTATTCCAGTTGAATACTGTTGACAATGTTCAAATACATAAAAATAGGGTTTATTGATGATAATGAGGTTTTTGTAAAACTGTGTCTGATGTAATCTTATCCGAGTTCAATGGAAATATTGATAATTGGAGTAATTTAAAAGTACAGTTTGATAGTTTAATAACTAACAATTCCATCTTAAACGAAACTTAGAAAATGTGTTATTTGAGATCAGTGTTGAAAGGAGATGCTAAGCTGGTGAAAACTCATTAAGATACCTTTAATTCTTTGATTAAAGTATTAATTGATAGATACGAAAATAAATGCTTAATTGTTAGCAATCATATTTGAATATATTAAATATTGAAAAGATTCATTTGGAATAAATACTTGAGAAATCTAGTAGATACAATAAATAAAAGTTTAAGAGGTCTGAAAACAATAGGAAATGTCTTTAAAAACTAATGAATTTCCTAATTGGGATAAGTTTAATGAGCTCCTGCGAAAACGTTCGCAAGTTTTAGAAAATTTATATAGAAATCGGCAACAAACAAGAGTGAAAATAACTAACCATGATAAATATAAAAACTTTATGTTGAAATCAACAAATAAAAATGCATGTGTGTTGCGTAAAGGTGGTCATGCCATATATAATTGTCCTGTCTTTCTTGAAATGGCCCCCTTACAAAGATTTGATTTAAGCAAGAAACATAAATTGTGTCTAAATTGTCTGCATAATTCTCATAAACTTTCAGATCGCAAATTTAAATACTGTTGTCCCTTTTGTCAGAGTATGCATAATCGTATTTTATGTTGAAATGAAAATATTTCTCAAAATGTGAGAAATGCACCAAATGCAGATATTACGCTAACATTGCAGAGGAGCGAAACGCCAGTCCTTTCAAATCCGGTGATTCCCGACCTTTCGACCCCTGCCGCGGGGGTAGAATCAGCCTTAATCGGGGTTTACATGCGAACAGTAAAACCGACAGTAAGAGATGACGCATGCGCAGAATCATAAAGCAAGTCTCTGTCCGAACTTGACAGCGACATCGTACTGTCGGTTTAACTGTTCTCGTGTAAACCCCGCTTTACGTACACTTTCATCAATAAATAAAATAAAAAATTCTGCGCTTCTGTTAACACTTGTAGTTTGGGTGTATTCTCCTAGCAGAAATAACTTTGCTCAGGGAAGAATTCTCCTCGATTGTGGATCCCAATCAAATTTTTGTACGTCGCAGTTTGCGGCAGAATTAGGATAGAGTAGATAAAAAATAAATATACCATTAAGCGGTTTAAGCTGTAATACAACAAATGTGAAGTGGATAGCTAGTACTATGATTTGCAAAGGAAATTCCTCGTTTTCATATTTAATAGATTTTTTGATTATTCCAAAAATAACGGATTTCGTGCCATCAAATGTGCTTAATACTGCACAATTAAATATACACAAACGTTCGGAATCAGCGGATACAACAATTACTTTTATGCCATTTTAAAGAGCAGAAAATTATCTTTCTAATGATGTTAATTCCATTGCGATAAAGTGTTTTTTCTGATTGTTATTAAGGTTTAAAAATATATTTTTAACGCAATTTCTAACAATACTTTTTATTCTTATAGAAATAAATTCAAGCCAAATTACTGTATCGTGCGCGGGCTTTTACCAGTGTTAAAGTTAATATAAGAAAATATTGTTTTCTTTGCGCATAAACAACAAAGTAGACTTTTCACTTCCGGTTGTGGCATTTACACCTTTTAAAGAGGTTACACAGTGATCCAATGAAGTTAGGGAATTATTCTCTCGATGTTTTGTTTAATTTTCACAAATTTTTAAATGATCCTAATGAGTGCGTGCTAAGCCTTCAATGTTACTTAGTCCGGTTGCTATCGTAGGAAGAGGACAAAGGGGGGGGGGAAGATGTATTAACGGTCTATCTGCCGCAAGAACTCCTTCTAAACGGTGAATACTCTTGACAAAAAATTTGCAGGAACGGACATAGGATATGTGATTTTATCATAAATTCAATATTTTTGACTACGTACAACAATTAAATAATTAACAAGAAAGGCCTATTAACTCAGCGATACGCGATGAAGATTACTACTTTATTTTTCAATCAACTGTCACGTGATCCTTAAGGAATTCTTAAACATTTGGAATAACTTAATTTTAAATTCAATAGTCATGTGATACTTAAAAAAACGTAAGCATGTGGTATAACTTATTTTTATAGTCAAACATCACGTGAACATTAAGAAAACCGCGATTATGTGATCTTGCTGAGAAAATAAATAATTCATTTGTGGAATAATAACTGAAATTATTCAACTCAACGCTTGATTTTCATTATTTGAAGTCTGCAGTCTATTTAATTTGAGTTATTTAAGTTGCATCTTTTCCTTATCAGATTTTATTCAAGAAATTATCAATAATTTGACGCCGGAACAAAAATGTATTGATAGATTTGATATAGTTGCAAGAGTTTTTAGATTCAAATTTAGAAACTAATGTTAATTATAAGTACAGTAAAATATACGAAGATATATTTTATTTTACGTATTCTGTTGAATGGTAGAAGCGGATGACATACAGCATGGTGGATGATATATTCCACAGATTGTAAGCGCCTAATGATACCATTGAGTACAATGATGTAATTTACAATAACGGAGAATATGTGAGGAATAGTTGAATTGGTGAGGAATAGAATTGAATGGTTGTTGAATTGGTAATTTTGGCACTAACTAATGAAAGTTTAGGTCAGATAAATGAAAAAAAATATATCGTATATGAAGTGAGGTATTACAGAATATCTATCTGTAGATACGCTAATGGGCAGTAGAAAGTAACATCATATCCTGTAGAGTTCTTTAACTCCTTAGAATTTTTAGGGGTACCTTCCGACAAGCTGAGATTAAAAGTCGGTGTGCCAGTACTATTGATATGTAACTTCGATGTACCGAGACTGTGCATTGACACACAGTTATAAATTACACACCTATGTCCAAACGTCGTGCGAGCTACTGTTATGACTGGCATAGTTAGAGGAGAGAGTGTTTTAATTCCACGCATTGCGATAATACCGAAGTATCTACCATCCAAGTTCAGAAGGTAACAATTGCCTTTAAAATTAGCAATTGCCAGGCTCAGGGGCAAACACTCACAGGGGTATGCGTACATTTGGAAAAACCGTATTTTCCCCATGGGCAACTATATATGGCGTGTTCACGTGTGTCCAGCCCGCAAAACCTCTACATCCGTGCAAAAAACGAAAAACAAAAAACGTCGTATACAAAAGTGTGTTAGCATAGATAAACAAATTACCTAACTATAACAGCTGATACTCAGCTTAGTCGTCCAATTATGTATTATTATCCGTCAAAACTTTTAATTTCCCCTTTCAACATGTAACGAAACATTTACATTCGTGAATTAGAAAAATTTAATAATTCAAATTCTTCGCGCACGAAGTCGCGGGTAACAGCTAGTAGATATATAAAATCTACTAGGTAAAAAAAATGATTGATTAAAAAAATATCAGTTTTATCTCCCAACAATTTGATATCATCGACTCGTCTGGTTTCTGCAATCAACGATTCAATTAAAAATAAGTTAGTTATCTCACTCTATGAAAATAGACAAAATATCTAGACAGTGAAAAACGACAAAACATCTACTCCAGCAGGGCGTCTAGACCTGGCATCCCTGTCTGAAATGCACCTAGCATCTCCCTGGCCCCAGACGGCACCTGCTTGATTAAATGTCAGCCTCCACAACTATGTCAAAATAAAATAAGCGAAGCGTTAAGTTACGGCCCTTCTCGCTGCCGTAGGATGGGGCTGTAACGCATCAGCAGAGCGTAAGGTTTCGTTGATGATAGCGTTGTCTTAGGAACCGCTCTATGCGATAGTGCTTGACCGCTTGAGTCTCCACTCGATTTGATCTTCGTAAAACGTAACTTTGTTTGTAGGTATTGCTAATGGTTCACTAGCCCAAAGGGACGATCTTCCTTTTTGCTCTTGTTCTTAAGACTAAAGACGTAATTAGTTTACTTAATTTTGTGTGAAGACAGGTGGGCGTTTTGAGTGGGAATTCGAGAAGTGGTTTTACTTCAGGCAGAATTTTCGAGAGATGGGATTGAATAGTCAAATATTTCTTTGTTGTTTTTAGTCATTAATGCGGAGACCTTGTCGGGTGGGTGTAGGAATTATTAATTTTTTTAATATACTTGTGGATGTTAATGTGGGCTTAGACACCGATAGAAGCACAGAAAATGTATTGGCGTTTCTAAGGAAGGGAGCCAATTATACTCAGACATAGGAATCTTGTAGGTCAGTTGGTGAAGTCCATTTTTAACAGAAAGTAGTGCTTTTATGCCTCGAAAAATTAAAACTTGATTATAATTTTATTTGGATAATCGGATTGAGCGAATTTATGAAATTGGGTGATCTTAATTTTTATTCATTGTTATTGTGGTTTATTAAGATGTCAAAATTAGGGAAATGTTTAAATCACTGAATTAGTTGTTTTTAAGCCATTGCGATCTGTGGGTGTATGCGTTATTAAAATTTTTTAGAATGCTTGCGGAAGCACGTGTAATGTTAGCTAAGCTAAGAAAATGTCTTGTCATAAAAAATGTGATCCAGCCATATTCAGCCACAGTCAAATCTACCAGCCGTAACATCAGTCAGTTCAGAGTTATAAATATGAGATGTAAATCAGATTCAGAGTTATATATAGGACTTTATATATCAACAAATAATTCAAGAATTACAAATTATTATATTGAAGGTTCATATACATTAAAGGAGACAAATATGAAGAGCTTCCTAAATATTATAATATAATATCGAATATACTCAGTATATTATTTATGAACTATTTATTTTAGCATCATTGATTTTTATAATTAAAAATACCCAAGGGATTCTTCCTATGAATTTGAATGTTTTTTTTCAAGCTGATTTCAAAAATGAGGGTAGTGAGTAAACAAATATTGCTTTATTATTTCTAGTCTTTAGACAGAGACACTGTCGGGCGGGTGTATGTTGTTTTAAAATATTTAGTTTACTTATGAAAAGTGTTCTTAGTGACAAACATGTAGAAGTTATGTAATGTATATTCTTTAAGTGTCAAAAATATTATCTGAAATAAATCATAATTGTATTTCATTAAAAGGATTGAACGGATCTAAAAAACTGGCTGACACATTTCATTATGAAATATGTATTCCATGATATTGTGATTTACATAAAATATTAGTGTTTTTAGGTTATTCGACGGAGACGTTCGGTGAGTATATGATTTTTCAACATTTTTTACCATTCTTTTGAATGTAAAGGTGAGATTAGAGAAATACGATAAAGGCAAGGAAAATGCCTTCATCTTGCTGAAAACAGGAGTCAAAAATGTTGAGCCATTACTAAACCTACCGTATTAGCAAAAGATATTTTACGATATCTGCAGGATTCCAGGATATTGCTACGATATTCTGAATGTGGCACAACATCATAAAGATATCGTATGAATATTGCAGACCATCTTGTGCTAATAAGGTACTAACAAGTTAGACTTGGAATACGCCTGGTCTGATTGAGATCAGTGCATGTGATGCGAAAAAGGTAGCTAAAAGTTCATCATAATTTCATATGAGCAAAAGAACTGAACGTATTCACGAAACAGGCTACCAAATTTTATTGCGTTTATTTTAATTCATTGACATTCTCATATAATAAGAAACGAAGGTCTGATGAATGTCTGAATCTTGTAAATGATTTTACTTACAAAATCAAAATACGTATGAAAGGTTGAAACAAAAAATAATTTACTACACTATTTTAGGATGAAATGTTTCGTGATAACTTTTAAGTAACATAAGCACTGCTTCTGAGCATGCAGTCAATGTACCGTAATATATTAGATCGTGCTAACTAGCTTCTTGCGTTATGGGATAAGAACAGTGAAAATATATATATGTGGAATAATTCGAGATATTTTCCCCTATTGAAGAATAATATTACATCTAACTCCTTACGTTATTTTTTTCCATTTTTGATTTTGCATTTATTTAATTTTTGTTGTTGTGCAAACAGTCATGGGAAAAGCATCAAATCCTTCCATTTTTCAAATACAAAAACAAGTTCGTTTCCTCTTTAAGTTTATCATTAATATATTTTGCATTATAAAGTTATTTTTAATAAATTCTTATCTTATTCTTAAACTGTTTAAAATGATACTGATTTATCCTTAATATAATAAATGTGAAAGTGTGTCTGTCTGTTTGCTACTCTTTCACGGCAAAACTACCAAACCGATTTGGATGAAAATTGGCGGAGGTTTAGCTTGAAACCCAGGTACGGACATAAGGTAGGTGAAATCACGTTAAATTTATTATTTTTGACTACAGATTAAAATTAAATAATTAACAAAGAAAGCCCATTGACTTCGCGATGAAGATTATTTTATTTTTCAATCAATTGTCACGTGATCCTTAAGGAATGCAAAAAAATGGGGAATAAATTATTTTTAAAATGAAGTGTCACGTGATCATTTTTTCCGCTGTAACTTCAGAACAAATTGTTTGATAAACATTATTTTTATACCATCTTAAAGTTCAAAATTTTACCTTTTCAATGATACCTATTTTATTTCTGTAACATTTTTCCTTCAATTTTATTAATTTTTTACAGTTTAATAACTTGAATTACGTGCTGACGATCTGGAAATAACGCAAATTTATAGCTACTCCGTTGCTAGGCAACGGTAAGACTTTGAACTAATTTACCTTTATTTCTGAAAATTTTGCTTATCTTTATAAATATATATAAAATAAGGCATAAATTAAATGTATCTGTCTGTCTGTCGGTTGATCGGTCGGACACAAGAACTCCTCCTAAACGGTGAACGGTAGCGACGTGAAATTTACACACGGCATTCTATAGCATATTTTTAGGTCAAAGGTGTTATTTTCAACTTTCAGAGTTAATTAGTTCTTAAGATATTTAATTAAGTAACGAAAATTAGCCGCTTTTAAGCTTAATTCTTAGATGTTTTTTGCCAATAACTTCTGAAATATTTATCAGACAACAATTATTTTTATGCCATTTTAAAGGGCAGAAAATGATCTTTTTAATGCTATTAATTCCATTGCGATGAAATGTTTTCTCTGATTGTTTTTAAGGTTTAAAAATATTTTTTAACGTAATATCTAACAATAATTTTTATTCTTATAGAAATAAATTCAAGCCAAATTACTGTTTCGCACGCGGGCTTTTGCCAGTGTTAAAGTTGATATAAGAAAATATTGCTTTCTTTGACCATAAACAACAAATGAGACTTTTCACTTCCGGTTTCCTGTTGTCGTAGCATTTACAGCTTTTAATATGGTTGCACAGTGATCCAATGACGTTAGTGAATTATTCTCTCTACGTTTTGTTTAATTTTCACAGTGAGATATTAGAGAATATCCTTCTGTAGATACGGTAATGGATATTAACAAGGACCATCATATCGCCTAGAACTCTTCAGCATCTTAGAATTGTCAGGGGCACCTTCCGACAAGCCGAGATTGAAAGCTGGTGTGCCAGTACTACTAATACATAACCTTGATATACCGAGACTTAGCAATGGCACACGGTTACAAATTACACACCTTGGTCCAAACGTCATGAAAGCTACTGTTATGACTGATATAGGGAGAAGAGAGAGTGTTTTAATTCCACGCCTTCCGATAATACCGAAGGATTTATCATCACATCTCAAAGGTAACAAATTCCTTTAAAAATAGCATTTTCTAGGCTCAGGTCCAGACACTGAAAGTGTCAGGCGTACATTTGGAAAAACCATATTTTTCGCATGGGCAACTATATGTGGCGTGTCCAGCCCACACAACCTCTACATCCGATCAAATAACGTGGTATACAAAAGTGTATTAGCACAGATAAACAATTTATATAACTATATCAGCATACATGTACAGTACTCTCCTGTCAGCCGTCCAATTAAGTATCAACCGTCAGAACTTTTACTTTCCCCTTTCAAAATGCAACAAAACATTTACATTCGCGAATTTAAAAAATAAAAATAAAAATTCAAATTCTTCACGCACGATGTCGCGGGTAACAGATAGTACTGCATAAACTTAGAAGTGAAAGCTAAGTTTATGCTTTATGTTTATGTTCATAGTACATAAAAATGTTCTAAGAACGGTAAATTTTTAATTTATAGCTTTCAAGAAAAAATTTGGTATGAGATCATATCTAATGAATGTAAGATAAGCTTTATTTAAAAACACGCTGAATTACAGTACTATCGATGAAAATAAGTGTAATTTTAAAATTTTATCTCTAATTTTCTTTATATTTTGAGACTTTTTTAAAGTCTCTTATACGAATAATAAATCATGTGTAGTCTTTTCTAAAAGGTAGAAAACTATCAGTAATCTGAGCTTTGTTGAAATTTGATAGCTTATGATGATGTTTAAATGATAGTGTAATGAAGCTTTTATGACACTTTTTCTAAGCATATATTAGCTAAGAAATATTGGTTATGTACATAATGAATAGAGTCAAATTATGAATTTAAAATCTTTGAACTCTAGGTCTTGTCCATAAAATTTATCCCTCAAGCAATTTTACATTTATTAATTCAATATACTTGAGTTACTGCATTGCGAATAATTTCAATTAATTGTGTCAAGATTTCGACATTGTTATCAGGTTGTAAATAATAAAAAGAGTATTACTGATTAAAAAAACTAAGCAGTCATTTATTAAAAGGAAGGCAATATGTTCCTTGAATTATGTTATATATAATCAAATATGAAGACAGTTTGATATCCAAATGTATTTTAAAATTTGTATCATATTAATACTCGAAACATATGAGAAAGGAAATTTAACATAAAAATAAAGTGATAATAAGTAACTGATTAATTTGTTTATATGCCCATGAAATGCGTAAGAGCAGTATTTGAATTTATTTTGAATACTTTATCAAAACATACACGTAATTTTATGCCTTTTGTTAGTCAACAACATTTCATTTAAAGCAACTTCGTCAGAAGTGCATTTCCGCAGCTTAACCTAATGTTTTGATTAGTTTTCTTTATTATGTTTCCATTCAACAATGCGCAAATGGAATTTTAATAAAAGCTTTTCTTTTAAGCCGTTAGGTTAATTAGATTATGATTGTTACCATGGTAACAGTCTGCCTACAAATAGGCGGAGACAAGCATGACGTCAACAGGTTTTTAAAGGAAAGGTAAGATTGCGTCTATGAATTAGGGCATCATATAACGTGACATCCATTTTTATGTTGTTGAAAATTCATAATTGTTTCTTAGAATTTAATAATTAGTAAATGATGCGCAAGTAATCTTTTCAAAATTAAATCTGCAACATGCTTTTGGCATTATTTTTTCGCTAAAAAAATGAAGTAAATAATAACTACCTGCTGTTGAGACCGTCCTTCTAAAGATATTATGTTGTTATTGAAGGGATCCAACTATGTCTTAATTTCTTAATAAAATCCCATCGGATATGGTTGATGATTTTGAAAAGTATTAGCTCATGACGACTTTTCTGTTTTACTTATCTTGTGTGTATAGAACTTCCGTAGGTCGTTCGACTTTTGGTGCAACGTTTTGTCAGCTGGAATCTTCAATATTTCAGCACTTTGTTTGTAGATGTTTATAAACATTTAAAAACTCTATTTCGAAGGTTCTGACTTCACAATACTTTGAAAATATCTAATTAAAAGCGTTTATTGCTCTAATTTTGGCTGTTCATGCCTCTTTTTTCAGGAATAGCTGCCATAATTGCTTTGATATTGCTCTTTACAACGAATTATAAAACTTTCTCCATTGTTCATCGAAGCCATATGTTACTTTACTTTATTCTACGACACATCCCTGACTCCAGAGATAAAGATCTCCGGTTTGCAGTTTGGGTGGGTGTGCACAGCATAATCTTTATTGATTCCCCTTCTCAAAAAACATACATTGAGTACAACAGTTACATACACATAAGATTTCGTTTTACAGACGGCACAAGTATATGAGGCATTGATCATTTGAATACAATACTAATTTGTAATTCTTAAATGGATATTAGTAGTAATATTAGAAATACATAAAACATTTTTAAAAAATAAACACTAACGAAAAAACCTAAACAATTACACTTAAGTATACAAAAACCTAACATTAAGCTTAAAATAGCAAGATGTTTCACACTATTAGTAGTCGTATGTTATTGAAGTTTTTGCACTAATTGGTTCGATAAAGTAACAGACGAAGGGAATTGACGATAAAAAGAATACTTTTGTTTGAACAAAACGAAGTAGAACTGAACTTGGCACTCGAATTAAAAGACAAATGGGTTTGGTGATTACTTAAATCGGAGAGTTACTATACGGATCTGTAGAAAAACAAAAGAGAACTCTGCTATAATGATATACTGAAGAACTAATGCAGTGCCACAAACCCCATGTGAAAATTTAAAATTATTAAAGTAAGAAAATATTATGTCATCATTTTTAGATTTCTCGTACAAGCAAACTACTGATCAAGCACAAACCTTTGTTCTGTAAGTCAATTATCAGGCAAGTTCTGGTGTACGGTTCACCCATATGAAGTTCAACATAATTTAAAAAGCTTAGGAAATTACAAGCCTTCCAAAATCAGCAGTTAATGCAACCAGTAAATTCTTCTTGGTAAGTAAAACGTAATGTCATACATAAAAATCTAAAAATTAAATCTAGTTCTGAGTTAATCAAGTTAAACTCGATGAAATTTTTAAAAAAATATCCCAGATTCACATCAGCCATCTGCATGCCACCTAACAATATCTAGTTCAACGGAAAGACCGAAATAAGTGATTGACCAATATTTTTCAATACTTCCTAAAGGCCTCCTACGGAAGAGCATGCTTGAGGAGTGGAAACCTCATGGAAGAATGGCGATACAGGCAGGAAAATCTTTAACATCATGCCCTCAGTAGTAGTCTCCGTCCTACTAACTGGATTAGAGAGGATGTTATCTCCTTCTCTCAATATGGACCTTTCCCTGCCTGTCTCAAAAGGTTTCATCTGTCTGACAGCGATTATTGCAGTTGTGGTGGAATTGGCACGGCACTTCACTATGCCACGGAGTGTATTTACACAGTGTCTTGGCATATGAGGAAGTCAGCGCCAAACTTCGAACAAGAATGGCTGAAAAGAGTCGCCAATAACCTCGTCTCCAGGCATAAAATACTTGGGATTGTGAAATTCATAAGCGAAAACGGAGATCTTTTCCGGCCTCCCTAGCCTTCAACTTTCCAGCGAGCTGAACTAAGAAGCTCAATTACCGGACATTCCCCCCTTCAAAAAAAGAAAGGAATAACAACATCTAAAGAAAAGAAGACTATTACGAACTAATAGTGTAAAAGTGAAAATGCCTGTGCTGTACATAGTGTAAATATTTCTTTCTTTTTGTTTATTTTGTTTTTCTTTTTTCTTAAATAAAATTCCCGCGTCTTGCCCATCAAACCTTTCAGTGACTGGACTGGTCACGGGTACGGGGGTAAGAGACGGCGTTCTGTCTGTAAAATAGCGAAGGATCATTAGCACAGTCGATGCAAATCTGGTAAATCAAAATATTTCAAAATTCTTTCTGATTTGGCCTTATAAAGCTATGGTGAGCTAAAGGTGTCTGATATTCAAGAATTCTACCATAAAACGAGCTCAAAACCAAATAATCTAATTAGAAGGCATCCAAGACCGACAATCGCATTTTAATTCCTAATTAATTTCAATAGAATGTTCTAAAACTTCTTAACTGCTATAGTTCCAATTTTTTTAATATTGCATAAGAAAGGAAATCACTCACTTAAACATTAATCAAATATATTTTCTCTTTTAATAGACTGAAACTTGCTTCTCGTATTCCAAATTAATATATGGAGGTTCAAAGAGAATATTCAAAGAAACACTACGTAACTTACACTTCTTTGTCTTTAAGCACTTTTAACTTTTACGTTTCAACTTTTAACTTTCTACTTAACTTTTCGCGTTTACATACTTTTTATACACGTCTGCATACTTTTTAACTTGCATGAACTGGTTTCAGCTTAATTTTTATTCTTTACAAGTAATATATCTAAAAATAAGTGAATTTAAGAAATGAAGGAAATAAAAAAATAATTTCATAAGACCAAAATATTGCTTATAAATTATTTGCAATAATTAATGGCTGCGAAAAAATTATATGCGTTATGCGTATTTTTTTATGAAAATTGTTTTCATAAAATTATTTTAAACTTTTTGAAATAAGTAGTTTGCATGGCCAATGGTATAAATCCGAAAAACAAAATTGATTGTTAAATTAAATTTAAATTAAAATTTCCAAGAATAAGAATTTCTTGCAAAAATATTAATCGTTATTAATTATAGGATTTTAACAGTTATTGGCTAAAATTTGCATGATGTTAAGTAAAAACTAAATCCAGGGAAGCAAATTGGTGCAAATATAAAATTTTATATTTGTAAATATTCCACCTTTCATATTTGTGCTTGAATTTCCGCAAAATATTTTGATGGAAATTTATAAAAACTTGCAAATACATGCTAACATCCATTACATTAGTGACAGAAATTTAAATCTTCTTTCTAACTTCGGTATTTGATGCGAGATAAGAGACAAAAAAATCAATTACATCTAGTAAGTTGCTGTAAAGAAAAAGAATTTATGAAAGACTTTTAAAGTAGTTGATTATTAACATACACACATTAGATTTCCTATGATGGCGTTTCAAATATTTGGAAACTAAATACCATAAGAGGGGTTCGTGTTTTTCATCTATTCTTCTAGTTTGAAAAGAAATATTTTGCGAGAACTCCTTGGTGAGTTTAATTATGTCGGAATAATTAAACTCACTTTAATTATGTAAATATATGAGCATTTTTTGAATTATTTTTTCACATCCCTATCATGATGTCAAAAATAATGATTAAACTTTTAAAAGATTAGGAATTATTGGCCAATTTTAGTGAAAAATACTTCATTCCTGTTGATTAAGATTTCTGACTGAGGCTTCATTCTGAACTAACAATAAGAGAGGCCGATCTAAACAGAAAAATAAACTCCTTAACAATAAACAAATTTTTTAATAATTCTCTAGCAAATATTTCTTTTATCTATTTAAATTATTATTAAATTATTTTCAAATATTAAATATTTAATTAACACTTTTATTTAATTCAATATTTCTTTTCTTTATATCTTGTTCTCTGTTTTATTTCTATACAATATTTTAAAATTTTTGCGTTTTCTTTCTTTTCCAAAATCTTATTTTTTTATTAAAGATTAGGAAAAAATCTTATAAAAATGGAGTTTAAAAAATACCATAAAATTGAAAACCATATTCCGAATAAAAAAAGGGATAAATTTTTAACCTAAGCTGGTACAAGTGATGAAGATACTAGTGAGACTAGCAAGCAATTAGTGCATAATTAATATCTTAAATTATCCTTAATTATGCTCCATATTTAAATATCTTACTTCTACGTAAGAATAAAACTATCATAAAAGTCTGCTTCTTATTTTAGGGCTTACTTGGGAAAAATAAAGAGATGACTTACCTGGTGTTTTTTTTCGGGTAAATCTTGGAGTAGACTTTGGTCTCCTATCAGGAGCAGTCAGAAAAAGAGATCATCTCCTCTGGTTGTCTCTGTACTCGAAAACAATGATGCAGATATTGGCTTTTTAATGTCTTAACTCTAGATCTTCCTTATTCTTCGGTCATTTCAATGGAATAAAATTTCCTGCCAAGTCCCAAAATCTTTTCACACTAAAGAGTGCCATGTCCTCAGAATTCCACCGAGGTATGAGATTTTTTGTTCTCCATTCAATTCCTTTAAATAAACAGTTGGATACCTAGTTAAAATGCGTAGGCTTTATGGAAACTGCAATCATTGACATTCATGCCAAAGTTTTAGAAACAGTCAATGCTATTGCAAATTTTTGCTATACCAAATCAACCTAGAAAATAAATCTCTTTATTGAATGTAACGCCGGTTGGAGTTTTATCCCTCCGACCTTCTCGTATACTTCCACAGAATGATGTTGGCACTTAGTTTCATTGTGTAATGAAGAAAATAAATTATACAATTTCAAACAGTATCGCTTCTTTTTCAGCATATTTAGTCCAAAATTCATCACTAATCTAAAATTTTGGCTTTATGACAGCATACCAAAATCACGCATCTAGTTTCTTGATATTAAGACCACATACTGAAATTCACCACCTCCAGCTTGTTGTTTGATTTCATTAGCGAATTTACATACATACCGACAGACTGTTAACTCTATGATGGGTGTGATTCAAATTTTAAGACGCATCTACAATTCTATTGATAAAACAACCTGCCAATTTTCATTCATTATCTCGTGTCGTTTCTAAATTATCGCGTTAATATTTACATGGACTTTTATGGACATTTACATAGTACAAACTTCGCTTTGAAGAATCTTGTTCAGAATTTGATAGAAATCTGCAATTGCGGTGCAAGGACCACGTATCATATTTTATCTTCATATCTCAATGTGCTTCTAAGTTATTCTGTTCAAAATCAGACTAACAGAGAGATATAATTCCAAAAATAGATGTTTTGGATTTGGGGAGTTAAAACGTGGAATATTCATTAAAAATATGAAGATTTAAATTCTTTCTCTTTCTAAACTTCGTAAATAGGGAAGTAAAAAGTTGAAAATACTGTAGAAATGCATAGGGCGTTTAGGAATTGCATTCATTGACATTTATAGCCCAGGTTTAACAAATAGTCGATGGTTTTGCAAAGACAGGATGTCACAGGAAGTTACTAACCTAGTAAAAGCACTTGTTAAATTTGTTTAAAATACTAGAAATGAAAGTACGTGCCAGATTTCAACCACTTAACTCGATTAGCTTCTGAGTTATCGCGTTAAAATTCACAAGGGCGGACTAAGAGGATTTCGTCAAATTTGACAAAATTCTGCAATTTTGGTCTAGAGACAACATATCAAATTTCATCCCTATAGCTCAGCGGTTTCCAACCTTTATTTTCTTCCATACCCTTGAATATTCTATTTACCTTCTCGTATACAAATAGAAAGTATTGTAATCGTCGAAAAATTCGAACTCGAGATCTTGATGAATCTTCGTTTCAGGTCTCCCTGAATAGGAAAAACACAATTTTGGAATTATGTCTGTCTGTCCGTGTGTATGTGAACCCGATAACTCAAAAACGGTCAGAGCTAGAGCGACAAAATTAATTTGGTATATGGGCTTTACTCAAAATTCGTAGATTTCTATCAAATTTTGGACGAAATCCGTCCACTTGAAGTCTGTCTGGTTGTCTGTCCGTGTTCATATGAACACGATTTTTCAAAAACTTAATTAACTAGATAGATAAAATTTGGTACAAATTTTGCACCAAATCCATCAAAGGGTTATCTGTCCGTCTGTAGAATCGCATGCTTGTGAACTCGATAACTCCCAAACGCAATAATAGACTTAGATAAATGAAATTTAGTATGTGGTCTTCTAATCTTAATTGTAGATCTATGTACAATTTCGTTTCAATTGGTTGAAAAATACGCTTTCAAATTGCATATTCGATTTCTTCATCATTCTACGATGCAAAAAAAATGCATTCCCACCTGTGTTAGGGAATGGCGCATGTTACTGCCGCTTGGCATATTTTCCCTCACTCGTGTTGGGTCGTATACGAGAAAGTTTAGGAGAGACCACTCCCCCTGATTGTTTTTGCGTACCCCTTACTGTCATACCCCCGCCCCTTCCCCAACCGACTCTTCTCTCAAAGAAGTTTTTATTAATAATGTTAAGGGCTTAGGTTAGCTTGAGTGAAACGACTTGAATTAACTCTATAACATTTGTAAGATTGGATTTTACATTTTATACCATTATTTAATAGTAGTAGTTCAACGTCAAAATAAATGAAAATATTGCAATTTCGCATTATTTTATGATGAAAGCTAACGATTACTCATCGGGATACCAATTATTAAAATGGAAGACATTTTCAGTGCAATCCTTGAACTTGTTTCATGTAGCTGAGTTTAACAAAATTTGGTTCAAATAAAGACAGTTATAACTGATGTCTGGAGATACTTAAGCTTACTGCGATATCTATTATGAATATGCATCTAAGGCGAGCATTTCCATAAATTTTATGTTCATGGAAGGCGTTAAAATATTTTATTGTTTTGATACTGAGTTCTTGATATTCTTCGTTCACTATACTTTCAGATGAGCAAAATTTTCTGACCTTTCTTTTTATTTTCATACCTTATATTTTGCATTTTCCATCATTACCACCATTGCTTTCAATTACTCCTAACTGTTTCGCCAGGGGTATGGTAAACTTAATAGAGTTACCCCCGTCCTGCCTTGGCATCTGGGGTTTCTGAAAGACAGGCTCTGCAATAGCTCGAGTACTGAGACAGGAATCCTAGTAGCCATCACCGGCCACAGCCCGACCCCTCCCGAAACAGGTAGTACTATCACTGGTGGAGGATAACTCGACCCCCACTATTACTATACCCACCAGGGAAGCGAGAACCAGCTCACTTATCCGGCGGCTTCTCATCCGTGTATTCGTACGCGTACCATATGCTTGAAATAAATGCTATAGCTCATTGAGTAGCATAACTCGAACGGACACGTTTTAAAAATCCCGATGTTTACAATAATTTATATTTCTACATTTCGTAAAAGAAAAAGTTAAAAGCAGAGTGAGAATGCGTATGATTCTGGAAATTGCATTCATTGACATTTCTGGTTCAGTTTATCAACAAGTAATCCATAAAATAGCAAAGATAGGAACTCAAAGAATGTTAGAAACTTAGAAAATGAGTCTCATTATAATAGGTACAATATTAATAAACCATTTATTCCTTGGTCCGAAAAAGCTTTTTTACAGTTTCAAATTTCTTGGTAGAAAACAAATAGAAAGTTTTTAATCCATACTAAGAGTATACCCATTTATTAAAAAGCATTAACGCATATAATTACGAACTTTCGCAGCAGAATCGTTAAACTAGAGTCTGTACCGTATCCTGTTTATCAGACCATTTATTGTTCTCTACTCAGCTGGATATAAAGACTAATTTTCCTCGCAAAAGACTGCAAAGAGGGTGGATGAAGGACCTCAAAGAAAAGTCTCTTTAATTAAATTTAAAATTTGCAGCGAAAGGAACTCTCTTCCTGCTTTACAGGTGGAATAATTTGTAGGATATTCGTGTTAGAAATAAAAATGAGATGGTGGTGTGGAAATACCGTGTGCATTATCGCTTACAACTTTTTTACCTTGTTTTCTTTTTCTTAACAGTAATCACTGAAGAAAGGGAACCCCCCTTTTTATAGAAGATAAACATCAGATTTTCAAGAACAGAATGAAGGAAAAAACCTAATTAGAATAATTTTTTTCTGTTACCTAATTAAATTGTGGTTAAAAATCTCCTTGAACTATTTGTTTTAAATTTAAAGAAGGTTTTTTTCTGAAAATTATTTTAACAATAGATAGAAAAAACGTATAAATGATGTCTGCCGAAACTGAATCGGTAGCGTTTCGAATGAAATTTCTTTTTTAAAAAATCAAGCCACTGATGTTTCCTTCAAGAACGGAAAATTTCATCCAAAAAGTTTATTTTTCTATTATATAC
The DNA here is from genome assembly GCA_013235015.1 of Araneus ventricosus. Taxonomy (NCBI): domain Eukaryota; kingdom Metazoa; phylum Arthropoda; class Arachnida; order Araneae; family Araneidae; genus Araneus; species Araneus ventricosus. The sequence goes on from BGPR01000068.1 coordinate 1,865,257, forward strand.
TTAGGTTTTTATCTTCATCTTCTTGATTAATGTCTATATCAGATGACTACGTTTTTGTAAAATTGTGTTCACATTTAATACAGGAAATGCTATTTTGTCAATAACAATTGATAAAGGAAGTAAAGGTTTACGCATATTATTTTAAATTTAGAAAAAAACCCAATAAAATATCATCTTGTTTTAATTCAGTTTATTCTGTATTTACTTGAAGATCAATATACACGACTTTCCTGGAAAGAATGTTCATTAACCTTTAAATGCCCAGTGTTGCCCTGAGCAACATACCCAATTTTGTCTTCTAATTATTAAGAACTAGCCGCCTTCGGCGACCAGCTTAATCGCCGGAAATAAAATTTCAACTGAATTTCTTATGCATTACTTTAAATTCGTGGCTCCCTTAAAAATAGTTTTAAACTTCAAATTGCTAAAGATATTTAACCCTCTTTCTTTTCGTAGCCTTGCATTTGTTCTGTTCCTTGTCTACAGTGACGTAAGATACGCATTTGATTTCACCATTAAATTGTCGAGGCACATTTTACGTCCAACAGCATGCTAATTGGCTTAAAACACGCTGATAAAAAGAACAACATACACATAACAACAACATAAACGATTACCTTTCAGTTTACAGGATTATTTTATTATATATTTGCTATCTTGAGGACTTCCTTTACAGATTCCACAGAAAAATTTATCAAATAAAAGAAAAAAATAAAATCTAGTAAGATATTTTCTTTGCTTTCAACAATGGAGGAGAAACACGCAATTAACCCTATGAGCCCTATTCCGCCTCAAACCGCCTCATTCGACACAGGCGGTTTCAGGTGCCTGGGAGAATTTTAAGGGAGAAAATTAGTTCCTTTCTTTGTTGGCAATTGATCGAGCAACCGAGGATGTCGTCCTCCTGGAATTTATGTAGAGAAAGGGAGGACTTCATTCTGATTTCATGAATGAAAATTTACTCCAGTTTTTGAGGCACTTGAATTCTCACTCTAGCCGTGTTCAAAGAGTTAAATATCTGTTGAAACAACGAAAAGGGTTTGAAATGAGTTGCAACAATGAAACGCATTCTTGTAAATTATGGCAAAAAATATTTTTAAAAATTTATTAAGCTTAGAGAAAAATCGCACGACAAATTAATTGATATCATGGAAAGGATAATTTTTTAAATTTTCAGATGGTGTAAACATACTTTTTGTGCTGTAATATGTTCCAAAGTTATTAAGGAGAAACGCCGAAATTTCGATTAATTTTTAATTAAAATTTCAAAAAAGGGCTCCGAGGTGCACATTCCCATCCTCCAATGCATGTTTGTGCCAAATTTCGTAGTTCTAGATACAGCGGTCTTTCCTGTAGAGGACCAACACACAGACACACACACATTCTCCTTAGTAGAGATAAAATTGAAGCTCTAAAGTTTGTTCTTGCCAATAGGATATATACTGAAATGTTATTAAATCAGTTTACAATATATAGATGCCTGCCTAAGTGCTGATGAAAAATAAAAATAAATTGACGTTTCTTATTTGCGACTGCATCTTTTTGCTTAGTTTGTATGTTTGGGAATGCCATATTTTGTTCTATAGTGTTGAAGGAAATTCCTAATCCTTATTATTAGTTCTTAAAGTTCATCTTTGTTTAATGTTATAGAATTTTATCAAGGAAATTTTTTTCGCAACTAAACCCCAGTGTTGCCGATTGGTAACAAACTGCTGTTTAGCCTTAAACCATACTTAAAACAAAAAAGGATTTTTTTATGTGTTTTCCCCATGTTTTATATAAGAAAGAAAAAGAAAAACGCATATGCTTTTATATCGTATGGTTTTCGAGTTTTAAACACTTAACAATTTCTTTTTTTCCGCCATATTGTGTCCAAAACTAAACACAATTTTTATAAGCAATTTCGAATTGATTTTATAAATCCAAATCAGCAGTTAAAACAGTTACAAGTATTGATTTAATTAATTTTTTAGAATTTTTAATTTCAGGGGGAAAAAGGACCTAAAAACAGGTTTACTTAACCTAACCTGACCAAAAAACAGGCTTACACTTGGTTGGCTATCCAAGATTAATTCGATTGCTAAAGCCATGTACTAGAAACTTTGCAAAGTAAAGAAAGTGAAAAAGCCGGGAAAATCAGTGGATTGGCTTAGAGACATGATCTGCCCGAGCGGCGTTCGGGCAAAACTGTTAAATGGTTAATATAAAAGTTTTAAGTTTGTTTACCCTTGTTTTAGTACCCTCAATCCTAACTAATAATACCTAATTAATTACTAATTTAAAGGTTTCGAATAAACGTCATTTTTGATCTCACCGTTTGAAGCATATATGTAAAGATTGCTTGGAGTTTTCGTTCCAGAACATGGAAGATACAAACATGACAATAGCAGAATTACTTGGTAACATACACTCATCCCAAATGATAAGTTTGCAATTTGTTGGACAATCGCCTTATTAGTCCTTTTGCTTATATTGCATATAATAGGGTTCTCAGTGCGAGCAAAACCAGAGATAACTGTAACGGAGAATGTGCTACGCGGTCACCTTCCAAAAGTCTGATAGCTATTCTTGATAGAGTAAGGGTAAGAACTATATGTCATTTCGATTGGATTTCAGCAAAGATCAAATTAATTAAAAAAATGTTGTTTCAGATCCACATGAGACTTCAAGAAAGAGAGTTTCACCGTTCTCTTCAGTAATCAAATTCTCCATTACTTCATGCGCAGTTGGCTGATCTTTTGTAAGTCAAGGTTTATTTGATCCCACCATATCATGTGAAATATTCACCTCGTAGTTTATGTGTTACAAATCTCTGTTCAAAGCATTATGTGTTGGCTTGTAGGCATGGTAATACACGTTATAACAACGTTTTCCCATTAATTAATAAGCATCTTGATATCAACTACTACTAAAAACCAACGATTACAAAATTCAGCAACGCTCAAACAAATATTCACGACACAAAATGCAACGTGCTCATGATGGAATGCCAGCGTGAATAATTTTGGAAAATATTTTCGGCTAAGTTTATATTTTTGTGAAAATATATAAAACGAGTGGTTGGTTCAAATTTTGTGATCCGCATTCGCACCTTACTATATTGAAAGCCTTGATATCCAAATGATATGACAGTAATGGATAAAAGGGAAAATATTCCTGAATTCTAGATACTACGAAGGTAAAAATAAACCAAAAATTTATAGTTAGAATATGTAAAGCTCAAAGAAAATGAAAGTATAATCGTCCAAAGAAAGCATATTAATTTTAACATTTCCAAAACACGTGAAAGATTAAAAAATGAAATAGGTTTGAAATGATAACAAACAAAAACGTTATGATTGGTTTTTAAAATAATTTTGAAAAGTGATTAAATTTCAAAGGGATAGTGATACGAAAATTAAACAGGTGTCTTTGAGAAGCTATCTTTTTAACTTTTAAGATGGTTCAAAAATATTTTTTGTGTGATAATATGTTCTGAAGTTACTGTGGAAAAACGTTAAAAATTAACTTTTTTTTACTCCCGCTAGGAATTTTTTAGCAGCGTAATTAATGCGGAGGAACATTTGCTCCAGATTTCTTTCTAAACAGACATCGCAATTTTTAGCTATAAATTCACAACATAATATTTTTATTTTGAGAACTAATGTTATGACAGTAATTGTTTACATTGTAAAATAATGCCTAAAATATAGATATTAAGAAGGTGAAAAAAAGAGGCAACAAATCTGTAGTTTAAAAAAATGCAAAGGTTTTCTTTTTTGTCCGTTGATGATTTTTAAAAAGTATGATTTTGAAGGTTGAGCGAGAAAATAGACATTGCAATAAAAACAGAAATACTTATAAATGAACTATAATCTTACTTAATGAGATAAAGTAAAAATAAATTAAAAGAAAGGTAAGCATTAAAAATTAAAAGTGCTTACTTCTTCTATAATTTGCCTTAATTTTGTTTCAGATGTTATCTGAAACAAAATTAAGGCAAACTATAGAAGTTGCAAGGATTTTAAAAACAAGTTTTTAAATGTAATTTACCACATACGCATATTAAAAGCTGCGAAAGTGCAAAATGTCGGAAAAAGCAATTTAACATTGGCAAAGGCACGCGAGTAGTAGATGTGATTAGGTTTAAGATTGCAACAAATAAAAGAATTCTTACAAATTGTGTTTAAATAAATTTTTAAAATTGATTATAAATAAGAAAAAGTCATACAGAAATGGACAGGTGTCATTGAAAAGCTAGTTTTTTAATTTTAAGAGGGTGTAAAAATAGTTTCTGTGCGATGATATGTTTCAAAGTTATGGCAGAAAAACGCTAAATCTTTTAACCCCCCTTTCACCCCCTTTAGTTGAAGTTAGAATCTTTTTAATTGCGTAGTTAATCCTTCAAGGTCCTAAGGAACATGTGTGCCGAATTTCATTCGTCAAGAGGTATGGAATCGCATAAGCTTCAAACACACAAACAAACAGACATCGAATTTTATATATACAGGGTTTCCACTTAAATAAGGGCCCGCCCGCCCGGCGGGGGGGGGGAGAGGGGCGGCAGCTTTAGTCATGAAAGTAGTGTCTAGGTCTAGTAAAACGTCTATGTGCTATGCGATGAGACAACTTGCAACGCCACATGGTTGCAAAGTTCGGAGTTGGCGTTCCTATCTCGAAAACGGTACAAAATAGAGGGAAAATGTCAATCACAAAGTTTTTGAGTGTTATCGATTTAGTACAAAAATACACCTCGCGTACATTAATACGTAGACGAGAACGCTTAAAATGCTTATTTGTTTGTTCATATTTTCCAAAATTGTAACATTACAAATAATGAACAAAAGAAGAAAGGGTTATTTTGGGGAGAAAAATTACCCCATTATTCTTTTCCTGTAGGAATAACTCAAACAGCATGTGTATGGATCTTTCCGACAACGTTGCAGGACTTTCGATGACGTGCTTGTGCTAGCACAGCGTATGTTTCGTTGCTTGTTCTAGCGTGCCACCTATATTCTAAAACGTGCGCAAACTGAAATTCAAACAAGGGCTCAAATCTGTATTGTAGATGAAGGAGAGTATTTTGAACACCTGGAATAAAGGTATCTTTTTTTATAACTGTTTTTCTCTTTTAAACCAGTTTTGTGACGGCACAGTTACGGAAATCGCGTACAATAAAATGCGCAATTTAAGCGTTCTGTTCTTAGTATTAATATGCACAAGGTGTCTTTTTTACTAAATCGATAACACTCTAGAACTTTAATTGAAATCTTTCCTCTATTTTGTACCATTTTCGAGACAGGAACGCTAACTCCGAAGTTTGCCAACAGGTGGCGTTGTAAGTTGTCTCATCGCATAGACGTTTTACTATACCTAGATACTACTTTCATGACTAAAGCTGCCGTCGTTCTGAAGTTAAAGGGGGGGGACTCTTATTTAAGTGGGAACCCTGCATAGATGAAAGTCAAGAAACATTTTGAAATCAATTTTTAAAAATTCGGGCATTTAAGGTTTAATTAGTAAAGCGCGCTTCGAAAATGTCTACCGCATCGTTATCAGTCAACCATAACTTTAATTTTGTTTTGTAAAAGTTTTAGAAGGATTATATGTCACTCCTATTTGTAAATGTCTCAAATTTGTGTTTATTGCGTAAACTGATATTGAATAAATGTGTAAAAAATTAATTATAGCAGCAGTTCGAAACAGAAACGTATAATAAATAAGATTCTTCCACTGTGTTTCGCTTAAAAATAAATAAATAGTTTTATTTTTAAAAATTCCTTTCGTTTAAACAGAACTGAATTTGTTTCTCATGATCTGCACGAATAATTTTTGCAAGATGATAATAAAAGAAATCAAACTCTTGCTTCGATTGTTGACTGAATGTAATGAATTTCATAGTCTGTTAAATATCACTGCAAAATATTTATAACACTCCATTGTATTTTTTATTAATCGAAATATATCAAATAATATAGGGAAAGGTTGAACTACTTTAAAATATTTTCAAAATAATAAATCAATATGTGTATTTTTTATGTAAACTGCAAACTCTATCATACATGCAAACTTACCATCCGAAATGCACTCAATCGTTAAGAGGATGTGATGACACGGTATTTCTTTCGCTGGGAAATGCAAAAAATTTTAATTCTTAAAAATGCCTTGAAGTGTTTACTTTATACATTTTTGATCTACTGAAAGTGTTAATTAAATGCCTCTCTTCATTTTACTACTACGAAAGAAATGAAAGTGAGGCCGCTTTAGAATTCTATACAGACAATTAAAGAAATAGAAGAATTTTTGTAAATAGTCGTAGATAATGATATTCCCATGTATTAAGTTTTATATCAGTCCACAAAATAAACAATAAAAGTATGTCCCATTTATTTCATTTTTGAATCTCATAAGTAAGCTTTTCAATAGACCTAATCTTCCATGTCCCTGGACTGCGGTGGCCTAGTGGTAAAGCCTAGGCTGAAGGGCCTGAGGGTTCCAGAAAGACCGGAGGGAGTCCGAAAATAGCCCTCGTGCTTCAAAACAAGACGTTAATATAACTAAAACCAAAAAAATCCATGTCCCTTGTCCTATATATTTACCTTCAAACCTAAGGCGATTTTAATTTCTGTCCAAAATTGGAGATTATTTACTTTTGTCCAGTGCTTGCGAATAAGTTAAATAACTTTTGTAATTAAGCGAACTGCTGTATACAGAAGAATCTAGACTGTCCGGTGATCCTGATAGTCTATTGTAATATATTATTTTGTAACTATCTAATGTTAGTTAAAAAAATTACTCTCGGCAACAAAATTAGGAATAATTTACTTTGCCAAGGTGTTGCAAAGATGTTTCTGTTATAGTCCTCTTGCATGTAGTGTGCATAATGCAAATTTGAGGCATGGTAAATCCGGATTGCTCTGCTGCTCTTTGAATTGCCAGTTGTATATCGGACGTAGACAAGTGAATACTACGTTTGCAACTCTTCCTGGTATGTTAGTAAAGTTTTGCTTGGAGGACATCGTTGTTTTCCTTTATAAAATATTACGAAATGGGCAATATACGAAAATGACTTATAATAGAGCAGAATTTTGAAAGTACTGCGCTATGGAAAATTGGTTTAATAATTTTTGTAAGAATTAAACCTACACTTTATGTTAATGTTTTGCTTATTTTAACAGCGTATATAGACATACTGTAAAGTATACGTGTTTTTATGATCCCTGTAATTAAGTTATATAATAAACATTTTATCTTAAAAAATAGATGTTTATATTTTTGGACTTTACTAAGAGGTAAAAAATAAGAGTGCGTTTTGTTATGAATAGGTGTTTTTAATGGTGTGGGTGAATTAGCAAATCAGGATTTATAGAACTGCGGCTTACCCAGCTTTTTTGTTATTCAGACAGCCCCTCCACTATATTAAAACGGATGGTTTGAATCGTATAATATATGCAACGCTACAACTGCGTCATCAGCAAAATTACATGGAATAATAGAAACGGAAGTTTTAAGTTGCTAGAGACAAGAGGGTTAAATTTTGACCAGTGAAGAAGCACATTTACTTTCTTAAACCTGCATGATAAATTGTATTTCACTAATCATAGTTTTAAGAAATCCCTCATCATTAATTTTTGATGCAAATACTTAAATTTAGATCTGCCGAGTCAAAAATGACATAAGATGGGAATTTATCTGCTCTCTATGCTGATGTCCATGAAGGTGTTGTGGCCTGATTTTTATATATGTTACAAATAGGAGGATGACAGGTTCGAGACGCTATTGCACCAAAGATTTGTAGTTATTTGGCCGTGTGAAATAAGCCGTCGCAAAGATAACAATTAATCAATTTTTGGTGGTCTAGCGCCCTCATATTGGTTTGGCATGAGAGTTTGAAAAGTAAGGTGTTGGCTCGCATGTATTCCTAATAATATAAACAAGGTTCCGTATTACGATATCTGCGCCTGTGGATAAATTGGAACACCATTTCACTACGCAACGACCTGCTATCTAACAGCATCATATCACTTTACTAAACCAAGTGAACGCCTACCTTCTATCTCGTGGAGAAATATTTTTAACAACAAGCTCTCAAGACTCAAAATCATCAACTTACTATCTTCCTTAATAGAAAATGAAAACTTCATAAAACCTCAATACGAACAAAACAACACATCTGGGGTAGACTCCTCCTCGGATTCAGAAACTTTTTCTTCTTCAACAAGAGAAACAAGGTCTCCAGCCTCCTTGATCCAGCAAGAATAAATGAAATTTTTTTTGCTTTTCCACTTCTTCTCTTATAAAGGGACATTTTTAATTTTAGCTTAGTAATACATTCTTATAATCCCGTTGTAAATAATAATTTAGTAAACAATTGCAGCAACAGCTTCAAGTTCTGTTGGGAGGCTGCAAATGTTAACCAACAATGTATTACGTGTGTTTTTAGTTATATAAGTTTGTAATTATTTTTAAGCCTTTCTTTCGATAAAGGTTCAGGTATACCTACCCAACCGGCAAGGAGCCGTCCTGGCTCAAAGTTCGAGGGTATACTGTGGTGTTAAAAGTATTGCGATGTCTGTCCATAAGTATTCCTCGTGTATCTTAAAAACGGAACTTTAATGGAACTATTTAACCAGCGAAGAAACAGTTCAACTTTCGGTTTTTGAAAGAAACTGTATAGTATAAAGCATTTTACCTAATATGTTGCGAAAGCAGCACTATATAGAACTTTGCACTTGAGTCTTACGCAACGCTCTTGTGTGCTCTCTCAGAATTAGAACCCTTATTTTGTATAAAAATCAAAGAATGACCAAATATGAGAGACACAAGAGCATTTGTTCTATAAAAATGGGTAGACAAATCTGGGGCTAAAGTCATATATTACTCCCAATGAATTTTTTTATTATCAGTATTTTCATAGTTGAAAAATTTATTTTCGATTCGTTAAAAATTCATATGTCTCTTACTAAGTTACGCCTTTCTCACAATATTAAACATTAAAGCTATATTGTGAAATTAGAACAACATTAATTATACTTTTATTATACTTTTTATTATACTGTATTAATTATACATTTTAAATAACTGGAGTTTTAATTGGAGGCCTTTGTTAGAATTAAGTTACATTATTTCTGAGTACTCGCTGCTAGCTGTTAATAGAAAAAAAGCTAATAACAAAAATTCGATTCAAATATGAATTTTGAAGTGAAATCTAGAGGAAATCTTATCATTGAAACGATACAGGTGTCTCTTTCAGTTGATCTACATTGAGTTAAAAATCTGATATTTAATTTCTATTTCAGAGAGATTTTTTAAAATATGTATAATATAACGAAAATACAGACAAACATACATATCAGAAGCGACATAAGTTACTGAGTGCCAGTAAGAAAGACTAGCAGTTTTATAGTCTTGCATAGATTCTGTTCAAACCCTTGAAGGCGAAAATTATGAACTAATTTTTTAATTATGCATTTTGTATTTTATTTCAATTTACTAAGAAATTTTTAATGGTTTTTATTCATTTATTTAAAACATCATGCTAATGTACCTCCTATTTATTTACATTGAATGACTAAAAATATACCTAAAAATTTGCCTTACTTTTGAAAGTTGAAATAATCTGTGCAAAAAGGCGAACATGTAGTCAACACCAGTATAGACTTCTTTCGAAAATAATACTTGTGTCAATGAAATTTTGTAAGTAAATATGTAAGGCAAAAGGATTATTCTTTATTGCATGAAAGAAAGTTTGAGTACTTTGTAAATGTTGAATTGGAATTTAAAAAATAAATCTTAAATGAGTTGTAAAATAAGATATAATACAAAAATTATATTTATAACATTGAAGAAACTTTTTAATTTTATTATTTCAATAGCGTACGCGAATAGATGCACGAAAGATTTAATATTTTAATCGTTTAGATAATAAAATCTAGCTGAGATTCTGCAAAACTTTATTAGTAAAAGTTTTTAATTTATTAGTTCAAAGGATATACGTATAGATGGGTATGGATATACGTATAGACAGTAATTGGTCAGATAACCATGAAATTAAAATTAAGATGAATATATTTTTTCTGACTTTTTAATAACGGTATTTGCTAAAATGGCAAAAAAGTGCAGTATTTAATTTTTCCGTCATTTTTTATTACTCTTCATTAATATAAAAATGTTACCTCGCCATTTACTAAGTTAACTGTCGATTTTCTTAGGAATATTCGAATTGGATTCTCACTTATATCTGCAATTATCACAGTTACATCGTCATTTTAGGGAGTTTTTATGATTGTATTAAAAATCAGGGAAATAAAAACAACGATATATCATTAAATAAAATCTGAATTTCCATTCTAATAAATGAATCTATTTTATGTCATATTTGTTGGGCCAAATCTTTTCGAAGCGTGTATTTGAACAACAATAAATTAATTTCCTTACTACACTTCAAATAATTAATGGATACAGAAAATGCATTCGTTTAAACTGATCTCTGACGCATGAAACAACAAGTAATTGTATCTAAGAAGCGATTTAGTTGCGAATTAAAACTGAACTAATCCTAATAATTTTCAACTTTAAGTCATAGCTTATCCATATCACTAGGAGGAACTCGACTTAATTTAAGCTTAAGCAATGCCTAATGGTTTAGCATTAAAGCCCCAAAATTAATTCCACTATGACTACTGCAATTCGAGGACTTCGACCGCGTGGCAAATTCGCTTTGCTAATGATACCAATTAAGTGCGGTCTGTCCAAAGCTGCTCATACGAAGGGCAGAACGTTATGAGAGCAACTTGTCATGGGCAAAGATCTGCCAGACGAACGCAGTTCCTGAATCGTGCTTAAGACGAATATTGTCTGCGTCTATAGATGCTAAGTGAATGCCTAAATCATGTTTCAGGAATTGAGCTTATTATGGGAAAGTTATGAATGCTGTCGGGACTATTGTTAATGGTGCTTTAAGTTTACTGAATGCATTGTCTGTTTTAGCGATTCTCAACTTGTGTAGAGCGTTCTTTTGCAAAACAAATATGAGTACAAGAGAAAAAATAGACGGGAGGTTGTCTCTGCGAAACGGCCGCTGGGATTGAGGAGCTTAAACTTACTTACCTAACTGAACTGTGACTTTCTGTGACTAAGGTAGCTCTATGTGACTATTAACTCTATAGTGACTATCAGTTTAGTGTGACTATGTGATTTTATCTATGTAAAATTCTTAGTGATTTTTACCAACTTTTCAACTCTACTGTGACTAAACCGTAATTGCAAATTCTAAAATTATGTTTGCAATCTTCAATGTCTACCTTTCTCTGTTAAATGAACTAAAACCAACTCTCTATGTTATTTGGTTGCGGAGCTATAAGCGTTTAACTTTAGCACGAAAAGCGTCATAATTTTTTTCCTTTCCCGACACACCATTAGACCACTATACAGAGACGTAAGTCTACATCAGAATTGAAGAATTATAACGAAACTGAGGTAATAAATCTCGTTAATCATAAATATAAATAAATACAAAGAATGGCATAAAAAGCATTTGTGTATCCATATAATAAAAAATAATCTAAAAACGTTGTCTCTACTAGTGTACTAAAGAAAAAAATTTAGCAAAAATTTATATTACGCTGATTTCAATACTCTAAGTAGATTGGAATATTACACATTCGCATCAGTAGTATATTTTTAATTTATAATGAATATTTAGATTTCTTTTTTGCGATATTCATTGCGATTTAAATTTCTTATGGTGTTGTTTTAGAGGCTCGCGCTATTACGATTATGTTTTGATTTCTAGATTTTTGATAAAAACATTTATTTTCCACCATTTTTACACTTATAAAAGGGAGTATTAATATTCTTCTTTATCGTTATTATTCTCCACTTTTAGTATTCAATATACACTATATGGTCAAATGTCAGTTTCGGATTTACATAATTTCTGCGAATTCCTACAGAAAGGCTGGAAGAACTGCCTTTTGAATTTCGACCATGTAAGAAATAGGCTTAAATTCTCATTTTTCTGTGAAGTTTCTGTCAGGAGGATATTTAGGGGACCGTCCAGAAATTGATTAATCAAATGCTTTGCACTCGCCCCTTTTCAATAAAGCTGATAATGATTTCCAAATTCCAACAACGATTTTGTTTGCCGTGAGTATATATTTACATGCATTGTCGTGAAAAATAGAAGGTATATAAGGGGAGATGTAAAAGAATTTTTTTTAAATCTTAAAATTTTCTGTATGTTTTTTTCTTATAACATGCAGAGTTTTCAAACAAATTATACGAAAGCTACAGAAAATGTGACATTGTGCTAGCAATTGCATTATATTAAAACTGTAATTGAATACTTGGGATATTGGAGGAAATATTAATATTTCAGCAGCAATTTTAATTTTTTTAGAAAATAAATTTTATGGTACTTCTTTTCAAACTTTCATTCGTACTTCAAATGATGTATCCAGATGATTGCATACAACTTAAATATCATTTTAGCTTTGAAATTATAATTGAAGATGTGGAAACTATTGAATACTTTAGGAAAATTTACGTTAAATTTATTCATTAATTATATTTCTATATTCCTTTAAACACATTACTGCCACATAAAGAAACAAATTCTGATTTTCAGCAGCGAATTATTTACATAATTAAACAGCAGTAATATTACTAATAGTTACGCACTTTCTAAGTCGTTTATGTACATCTCTACAGGGAACTCGACTTAATTTAAGCTTCAGCAATACCTAATGGTTTATTATTAAAGCCCCAAAATTAATTCCATTATGACTACTGCAATTCAATGATTTCGCCAACGTGGTAAATTCGCTTTGCTAATGACGCCAATTAAGAACGGTCGGTCAAAAGCTGCATCTACGAAGGGCCAGGCTTATGAAAGCAACTTGTCATAGATGAACACGTGCCAGAAGATCGCAGTTGCTGAATCACGTTTAAGACGTATATTGTTTGCGACTATAGATGCAAAGCGAATGTCCAAGTCATGTTTCAGGAATGGAGCTTATTATGACAAATTTATGAATCATTTCGTCAGCATCGTTAATGTTATTTCATATATAATGTGTTTGATGTTTCTGTCAGCGATTCTCAATATAGCAGGCGCAGGTTCTAAAGGAAACTCTCTGATAAATGAGGAAGAGGGAGCGAAAAGATCCCAAACCAGTTATCGAAACAGACATGAAAAACGTCACATTCTCTCCTAGTACAAAATTCAGATGTATTCTTAAAATAATGTAAATACCACAAAGAAATATCTTACCATGATTTAAAATATTTTGATATTACTCTAAGGTATTTGTCTACCTTCGGCTTGCATCTTTAAAAATGTTATTTGAAACAATATTTTTGTATACAATTTTCTTATATTTGTGAGTGATTTGAGATTTTCTTTCTCTGAATTTGAACTTTTTTGAGCCGCTTTCTACTAGAAACAAATGATCGTAGTAGTATATCTTTTATAATATACTCATGCTTTTAGACAAAACATCCTTTGTTTTGGCTAGCGTCTGTTCTTCTACAATGATGGCGACAAATAGATTTAACTGTAAAGACCGTTTTTGATTTCTTTCTTGTAAAATGTTTTTCCTTTTCTGAAATTTCTGGGATAGGTTTAGGCCACATAGGAAAATTCTAATTCAGACCTTAAAGTCATTTTCCTCGACAGAAAACCTATTCCAATTAGAATCCATAATGGAGAAGTGGCCTCCGATGACGTTTATCCATTAGAATTCTTTTTTCCTTGGATTATTTCAATCGTATGTTGTAAATTTTGTTACATTTTAATGTCCTTTTCATTTTTGCTTCGGTTATTTTAAATCTTTGTCATCGCAATTTTTCCGCGGCAGCGTTTCCGCGCAAGAGTAAAATTGCTTCTATTTTCTGTCTTTTCTAGATATTATTCTCTGTACTTAACTCCAAATTCTTTTTAATATGCCCTTGATAATATATCATTTTGTATAAATAGTCATATTTGAGAATGGCGAGAGTCTCAAGGAAATGTTTTGGAAAAATCATAAAGTATTTTAAAGTTGTATGACTTTTTGTGAAATTTTGCCATTTTTTTTTAAATTTCCGTTTCTTAGATAATATGATTACCATATAATTTCCTAGATAAACTTCATATTTTGCAGAAAAGCAATGAAGATAATGTTTTTCAGTTAAGACTGACAATGAAATAGAATTTTTATTTAATATTCCTCATTTCTGTGGATTATTCCTTCCTTTGTTTTCCAGTATATCTTTCCTTCTAATAGCTGGAAATGTTTTACTTCTTCAATTTTATTAGCCAACTGAACGCTTGTTATGATCTGCCAATCCACTGGCGGTGGCTGGTTTAAATCTCTCATGAACTAAAGGACTTATTAACTGATACATGCTAGCTTATCTGGAGACACCTTTCCTGATTGCTAAATGCCCTTCGTACCATTTATATCGCTGTCCATACATTTATTGTCAATATTTATAGAGACAATGGGAAATCAATATTTGACAATTATTGCATATCAGCTGAATATGAAATAATACCTACATAGAACAGCATAAAGCCTCTCAAAAAAGTGTTTGAAAAATATCTCGTATAAAGCAAATTATATTAAATAAAAATAAATATTGAATATTGACCAACTGAAATAAAGCTAATTTTTCGTTGTGGTATCATTACCACTTTCATTTTCAGCTATTGATTCATACTAAAATATTCCAAATTATTCTTCCGTGCCTTGCAGTAGAAAAATGGAAGAATTGTCTCTTAGTTAATGCAATAATTTTCTAAGTATTTGGTCCCAAACAGGTTTCACACAAAAGCAGAAGCTATAAATTTTCAAAAAGTTTAAAGGCATTAAAATGCAAGGAATTATTTGAAACGTTAAGAAATTAAAGCTAATACAAAAATTGGGTTCCAGGAAGCTCAAAATCTCTGGTTTGTACATTATTGAGACTTCAATATTATACAGGATATTTCTTGTATAAAGCTGTTAAATTAGTTAGGACATGATCTTGGCATTGCTCACCTTTGATCAGTCTTTGACAACCGATTAGACGCATCCTCTTTTATTGATTTTTGATGTCAGATTAGAAACTTTTTTATGTTAGACACAGTGACTCGAAATATAGCTTAGTAAATACTACTATATAAAAACTTATAGAATGTTTAAAAGAAAACGGAGATTTCAGTGGAGTAAAGATTAGTTTCAGCCATACAGAAATGTTTGATTTTAAACTTCAATTAATAATATTTTTGAATGCATGAGCATTAAATCGTCAATAAACATCTTAAATAACTTAAATATTTGTATAATTCTGAATTACTGGAGTTTTATTAGAGCATGATGCATATACTGAATTTCTTTGTATAAAAATATTGATTCAAAAACTTCGAAATATTCTTTGGTTGCAATTTATATTTTTCTAAATGCGACAAATTATATAGATATATTCAGTAATAAAGCTGTTATCTATGAAAAGGAAAAATAAACATTCATTTAATGAAATATATTTGGAAAAATATTTTTATTTCCCACATAAGATCAGTTAAATCATAATATTTGTGATGCTTAAATTTTCAGGTTCTGAAAATTTATAACAGCTTTTATCCTATGATTTCCTCCAAACATAGACACTCCTATTTTTCTTGTTTGTCTTTTCAAACGATTTTCATCTCAATTGTAGAAAAAATTATGTACTGTTTTTCCAGCCATTTAATTATTATCTGTAAAATGCCTTTAAGCTAGATAAATATTTTTCGTACCATATCTTATTAATTTCTCATTCGGGACCGAATAACGTAAATGAATATTTTTAATGAGTTTTGAAATATTAAACACTTTATAGTAATCCGTGGGATATATTTTTAAAAATAAAATAACCATTTGTATTTTTTAAAATCTAGAATAATATCCTCTTAAACACTTTATTTTTTTATTTTACATATAGTTTATTGAAATAAAATTTTCGACATCTAATTATTATGAAATATGGAAAACTGTTCCGATTTTTAATCAACTATTTTTTTATAGTTTATTGAAGCTCACATGATTTTAGAGTATTTTTTGCCTTCAATATTACTGTACCAGTCATGGTAATGGAGTTTTCAGTGCTCTGATAAAATGCATTATTTTTGTTTTATCTGTCAAATTGTTCTTTTTTATTCATTCGTCAATTTTCATGCATGTTTCTTTCGTCGAGTTTCTTCAATACACATTAAAGCTTGTATGCATTGAAACTGGTTGACTCTTTTTTTTTTGCTACCAATGATTTTTGAACTATGAAAATTAGGTACAAAGATATACTTTATTAAATTTATTTAATTTGTATTTTTTATGGATATCAGTTCTTTTGCATTTATTATATTTATATGTAGCTGAAACTACTAAAATACAGGATGATCATAAATTAATGGACCCATTTCAAAAATTAATGAAAAAACTATACAAGATATCTATGGCCATAAACTGTATGGAATTTAGA
Source organism: Araneus ventricosus (assembly GCA_013235015.1). Lineage (NCBI taxonomy): Eukaryota > Metazoa > Arthropoda > Arachnida > Araneae > Araneidae > Araneus > Araneus ventricosus. Next base: position 1,881,715 of record BGPR01000068.1, read on the forward strand.
TCTATAATAGGATACGTCGAAACCTTAGCTGCATTACACTTCTTAGAATCCATGATTCCTTCTTTCGATGAGAGTTGACAGAAGAAAATGTAATAAATATTGATAATTTCAGGGGAATATTCTTTTCGTAACGAATCTCCTTAATATAGATGTAATTTCACTAACGTTTTGAAAAAAATTAAATGTTAGCCAATGAATCATTCTGCCTGACATATCATTACTTTTAATCTTTTATAATATCATTTTTTAAAAAGTTTTCGAATTAATGGACTGGTGAACTATTGTTTTTTTTATTTTATATGTGCTGTTGACTTATTATTCAGATGGTCATTAATTACTGGACCCATTTCAAAAATTAATTTAAAAAACTAATAATTTTACGACTAAGTTTTTTTTTAAATGAGAGCGCCTTTAAAAAAACATTTTTTCAGAAAGGTAACGCGCCGTTACAATGGTCTGGATGATGGTAAATTATACGACATCTCCCATTTTTAAGAGCCATTATCTGTGAAACTATTAAAGCTAGAAGAAAAATAACAGCTTTATGCTCTTTAATTTGTTAAATCAATTTTAATTCAAAAACTAAATAGTTTTCGAGATATTAAAATAAAAAACTGAAAAAAGGCAACCAGAAAACGCACATCGGCTTCAGCTGATCGGTAGGTATTGCGTATAGAAATCTCACGCTGTAGCAAATTTAGAACTCCGTAATGGTACGACACATATCTGAAAAAAACTTTATTATTAGCTCTCTCATGTAGAAAAGCGCAGATTTAACATTATTAATTTTTATTAATTTTTGAAATGGATCCAATAATTTATGACCACCCTGCATATTAATTTTCAGTTTAGGAAAAGTAACATCAATGATTATTCACTAATATTCGCTTATTCACTAATTTTTTGAAAAACGCGTTAGTTCAGCAAGGAAACTAAAAATTGATATAATATGCATAAATTGGTCTGTTGTTATTGTCTATCATATTAATTCTGTCTTATTATTGGTTGAGAAAAAATGCTATTAGACACATAAGATAAAAGCGCCTATTATGCAATTGAAAATAGAACAATAGGAAACTGATTTCAGTATTATTGGTCAGTTAAATTCCTATCTATTATGTATCAGATCAAATGATGAATTCAATATAAATTTTGATGAATTCAATATAATTTGATTTTGTATCAAGTTAATGCTAAATAGCATCAATTTGATACATAGTCAAATAATGTGTTTACTTTGACTTGCATTGATTTTCAAAACGTAGGAAGCATTTATTATATCTTTACTCAGTAATTAATAAATGAAATTATTGAAAATAATGTAATAAATATTAGGTCACTTTGTTTAATGACGGAATGAATAAATAAAAATAATATTCGCTTTATATATTTTTGAAAATGTAGATAATATTTCTACATTATATAATTTGGAGGAAACATCAAAACATTAAAATCCCTTAACCTATAAATGCATAAAAAATGTATCTATGTATTAAAGGGAACGGTAAACTTTTTTTTCACTTTCCTGAACTTTACAACAAAATTCAAACTATATATTGAAATTGTATGTATGAAACAGGAAAGAATCAATTTTTCATGTTACTAAAAAAAGTTTGAAGGCTTCTTTTGCAAAACTGTGTAAGGTTTACGTTGAAACTGGCAAGTAGAAAGTCTGACTGTTAAGATATATAATTTAAACTACTATGTTGAAATGCCGACTTTCTCAAATTGGAATTTAATGGCTATTTAATGAGTTTCCTTCGCTTATTATAGGAAAGCCCACATTGACTTTGGATGTATCTTGCAATAACTCTCACAGCTATTAAAATTGCTAAGAAACTTGGTTGAAACGATAAAAAATGACTGTCTTTACAAAGTTTCACTTGCAACCTAGCCGAATATTAATGTTAATTGAAAGACGTTATGACAAAAAATGATTTAAAGCTTTTAATTCTTTCAAAGAATGAAATAGTGCTATGAATACTTGAATTTCCATCATTCTTCATACTTAACTCTTTTAATTATTGAAGTTTTCTTGCTACCAAAACCTTTCAAATATCCTAATTTTAAGTAGGATTGCCGACTGTAGTGTCGAACGGCTCAAGTATTTTGAAATAAAAATTCCGAATCCCATTTGCTGTTGTTAAAGTCATTGTTTCAGAATACTCTCTAGATTATAATATAACCAAATATTAGTTTAGCGCCATGATCAGAAAATTTTTACAAACTGGTTTGTACTCCTCTGTAATCGAGGCATCTGAATCTGAAAAGCAGAAATTAATAGAGTAGGACTAATTCCACATTCATGATGGTCTTTAGTGGAACTACAACTCCAAATCATCATCGTCTAGAATTTGCTCTTGTGCCTTATTTGGAGCACAGATCTTAGAGGCAAGATTGATGGGAATAATTCATTATTTGCAAGTAATAATGACTGTATGAAGAAAGGAAACTATGAGATGATGTACTTCTCATGTTTTTGATACTTTCCCTATTAGCACAAGATGCCCTACAATGTTCATACGATATCTATACGATGTTGAGATTAAAAAAAAAGATATATTGTGATACTGTTAAGGCTATGAATGAGCGTATTGCACAAATATGCATTTATAAAATGCCGTTTGCAATATGAGTAATAAATTATACTCATGACAAACTTGATATTAGCATTACACATCCAATGGAATAATCACAGTAATGTGATACATACACAATACACATGTTATATTATTTATTCTTCAACTTTGTCGCTGAGCTATAATTAAATACTAAGAGAGTAATTTTATACTCTTTTGCAATATCCACAAATTTCAATAATATGATTGAACTGGAAAACTTTGTATAAATGGCATGTTAACTGTAAAAAAATTTGCTTGTTGAAAATTCAAACAGTTGATTTCGTATGAACTAATTTGTCCTTGATTAGGAAAATTGAAATTATCTTATATTAACATCAAACGGGTAGGAATGGTATATAAGTATTTCTAGATAAATATAACAAAATGCATATTATTTTTGAAACTAACAATGAATTCTTGGGGAGGAAATGGATAAGTCTGTCATATTTGTAAAAAATTAAAGTGCATATTTAATTTAACTAGTACATAATTAAAATAAGTGTTTCAACAAATTTATAAATTAAGCGTTAATGTAGCAACATCATTAAGTTTCTCTAGCCCAACATTTGTACCCCGTCAACAAAGAGTTAAGAATTAATTTTATGAAATAAAAATCGCAATATACTATAGTTTTCATTTAGTTAATACCGATATTAAATTTCCCAAGCAAACTAAACTATTTTTAAAATATTTA
>BGPR01000069.1:6983-94142 GCA_013235015.1 Araneus ventricosus
AGTTACGTATTGCTCCCCCTCCTACCCCAGCACTCGCCATTTTCGAGAGAAACCGAAAAAATACTTCTCTACTAAGCATTCTCTGTGGGAAAAAAACCGTCAGACAGTCCCCCAACCACTGAACTGATTTCGACAATTTTTATTTCATATGAAAGCTCAGGGCGTCTAGATATGCCAACAATGGTCGTCTACTCCACACCACTCTCCACCTTTGAGATATATCGCAAAATAAAACTTTGGCAGAGTCCCTTAGCCTCTACAATAGCCAATTTATTTTGCCAAGTTGCAAGCACAGCAAATATCAAGGTTATTAATATCAAGGGCAAACAGCTGGTGCCGAAAGCGGCTAGAATACTTAAAAACTTAAGTGGGCTTAGTTCAGAAATTCCACAAAAAATAAATAATAATAAAATAAGAAAGTAAAAAATCATTATGGCATTGCCAGAGGACATGAAAATATAAGCAGAATCTTGAATCCCCTACCTTTCAACAGCAGATGAAATAAATACAATTAAATATTTATAGAGACAATAAAAATGGAGTGAATTTCATAACAACATTGAAAGTATTGTAGCAAATTATGCATAAAAATATCTTTAAAAAATTGCAAAATTACGGAAAAAATTGTACCACACAAAAATAAGTATCAATAAAAAGATATTTTTAAAAAGAAGTATCAATAAAAAGATATTTTTTTAAAAGAAGTATCAATAAAAAGATATTTTTTAATGAAGTATCTGTAATATTACCATAAGTTATCGGCGAAAAAATTTCAAAATATCATTTAATTAATTAATTAAAATTTCATAAAAAATGCTCCAAGGAGCATTTTCACACTTTTTGCCACATTTGGCAAAAAAAATTGCATCTCTAGGTTCAAAGATCTGCCCTTTAGAGCATTAAGAGATAGATAGGGATAAGTTCAGACCGAATTCAGATCTCTGAACATTATGGAAGTAGTCAAGGACCTCTGTGAAAAATATTCATAAAAAATTCAAGTCTAGCATTTTTGTTTTTTAGGAGTACTGAACCCAAGATATTCTATTGATATTGTTGCTTAGAATGTAGATAGTAATGGAAAGTGTCAGGTTCCTTTTAAGTATTTTCAGATCAGGGTTGTCGATTTTTTTTATTTTTTTCAAAAAAATCGATTTATTTGATTTAAATCGGATTTTTTTTATTTTAATGATTTTTTTTAAAACTACATATATATATTTAACATTTGTATATTAGACAATGAGCCCTACAGTCATAGAATTATATATATATAACAACATACCAATCATTAAGCTGTACTTTATTTTTTTAAAAACAAATTTTAAAAATTTAATTCAAAAATGTAACAACTATTTAAAAAATATTTCTGAACTAAAATATAAAAATAATATACTTTTGAAATATAAAACAATTTTATTAAGGAAAATATAATAAAATTTGTCATTTCTTGACTATAAGTAGATATATTATTGTATGTTAGAATATTGGAGAATTTTACACTCAGCTGTTCATTTGTTTCATTACAAACACAAGTTTTGAAGCTTTCTCTAATCCTAATTTGTTTCATCCAAAACATTAAATAAAAAATTTTCTAGATAAAATTTTTAAATTCAGGCTTCAAGGTGCATTGAGTCACCATCAGGACTACCTGTGTGCCAAATTTCATGACTGTAAGTGCGATAGATTTGTCTGGACATCACACACAAACATTGCCTTTTATAAGTATAGATCATAGTTTAAATTGCACTATGTAGATGTTTGTATTTCTTTTGGAACATTTATATGCATTACTTAATTATCTTACATTTGAACATTATTGCAATATAAAAACTTGTTGTCCCCAACACTATTTAGTTTTTTCCAGTAATAAAATGAAACTCGCTGCATTTTACTATGTTCTTTCTTTGTGAACATGATCCTTTCACAATATTTATTTTATTTTTTAAAAAAAGGAGCATCTCATACTTCACATTTTATTGTGTTGCTCATTAGAGATTTATTTAACCCTTTGCGGCAAAGTGTGCCAGTTAATGGCATACCTAATTTCACTCGCTTCTCAACCATTAAATTGAACTATAAATGGAAAATAATAGGTTTAGGATAGGGCTAATAGTACTCCTTTTAGAATGTATATAGCAGTCTTATGAAATTTTGTTTTGGAATAGGAATTATTAGAGATAAAGTTTGGAAAAATTCCTTGACTCGGAGATAAGAAATTTTTCAGTTCTGGACATTTAACAATTTTAGCAAAGTAACTTGGAAATTTTGCTCCAATATTCTTGAAGTTTTAATTTATAATTTTCTGTAAGATTCAACAATAATTTTTAAGTGTATCAAGGTGACTGTATCTAAGGGGGTTCTCATGAGGGGGGTGACCTGAAAGGGGGACGACCCCCCCCCACCGGAATGAAGAAAGTTTTTTAAAAAACTTTTTTTATAGATTCTATGTCTAGACAATAAACTAAACCCATTCATGATGTTTTCTCATCATATTTTCAAAAAATTATTGCCTTGCGCCGCAAAGGGTTAAAATCTAATTTGCTTGTGTTCTCAAAAATAAAGATATACAAAGTACTCTAGTTACATAAATTCAATAAAATATTTTTTTTATCTTCTATATATTCTTTCTTTAAATATACATTTAAAAATACTTTAAAATCACTATTTAAAGATACCTGAACAATTTTATTTCATTAAAGCAGTTTAACTTGATGTTTAAAATAAAGTGATTTAAATCAGTGATTTTTTTAAAAAAAATCAGTTGATTTAAATCAGTGATTTTAATCAACTGATTTAAATCACCGCAACCCTGTTTCAGATTAATTAGTTTCCTTTTCAAATGCAATTTTAATTAAAGAATCATCTCTAATATGATGCCTTACAATCCCTAACTTAAAACATAGAAGAATGTAGAGAACAAGGAAGGGAGGAAGAACTTGTACAAACATACTGAGTTCCATACAAAATTATATCTCTAAATTCTTTTAAAAAAGTATACACAGTAAATCTGATACTGTCTCCTGGTATGATAAGTTAAATAGCATTTTTATTCTGTAAGGCAGTGGTGGATGTTCCCCTTAATCCATCAATGGCCAAATTAATTTAAAGCATAGATTTCAATAAATTTCTGTTAAATTATGTTTAAAGCACCAAAATTAAGTTAACTGAGAAGTAAAATTTCCTTTTAGGTCTTTTTTTTTTAAGAAAGAAATTTAAAAAAATATTTTTAAAACTTTTTTTACATAAATATTAAAGATTTTTAAAATATAGTAAAATATCAAAAATAAAAGGCACTTTCTAATTACTTGCATGACCTCAAAAATAAATGAAATAAAAAATAAAACAATTTCAAAATGACGACAATTTGACTTCAAAATCTGGCTAAATGGTGCTATAATGCCTGTTGAAAACTCTTTTGGGGATTGACTTCATAGACAAAGCAAAAAAAAAAAAAAAGGATGAAATGCATGCGGTTCAGACATGGAAGTGAAATATAACTGTCCAATAAATAGGACGCAGGGAGTTAATGGGTTAAAGTCTCTTAAACAATATTTTTTCATTATACATGAAAGTGTACAATTTTCTATTAAGTGCCATCAAACTTGAATCAACAAAATTAAAATTCAATAAAAAAAAGTATAGAATGATTTTGGGAGAGAAGAAAAACCTGTAAATAACAGATATTATGTTAAACATCTATATTTTTGAATTTCAGATATTGTCTCAGTATAGCAAATAATAGATTTAGAGTAATATTGCTTTGAATTTCCTGCTTCTTTCACCTTTTAAATATATCTATTATGGGTTTTTTTTTTTAATTTATCCTCAACTAATAATAGATATGTATAAAAAACTTTTTTTATATTTATAAAACATTAATACTGTTATGATTTTATTTAGAATTGCATTTGCTTATACACATAGTAATGCAAGTAAACACACAATGCCATGCTATTTTAAAACAGTATTTACATTTGTACACATGCCACTACTGATGGTGAAGATAGGAAAAGTGTAAAAAACCTAGACTTCAAAAAAAAAAAAACTAAATACAGATGCTAAGAAAATTTTTATATGCCATCAACTGAAATGTACTAAATATACTTTAGTTGAGCCTATAGCAATGATCCAGAATAGGTTCTTCATTCAATACTTTAAAAAATTATCATGGCATGTATATGAAATATTACCTTTGATGAGAGAGAAAATTTTCTACTAATTTCTAAAGTTATAAAAAAAAATTTTGAGATCTCCAGTTGCTTTTTAGTGGAACACATTAAACTGATTCACTGATTAAACACACACACACGCACACACACAGAAGAGGAAAAAAAACTTCAAGAAATAAATATTTAGCTGAATATAGTAGTGGTAATAGCAATTTTGAAATTATCTCCAATTGTAATTTTTACAATATCTTTTTGCTTAAAGACAATTATTTTTCATTAAACAAAAAATATTTACATAACATTTTACAAAAAAATTCAATGCTGAATCCAGTATGAAAAATATAATATTAACAGCATATTATAATAGTGACACATTAACCAATATTTAGTTCAGCAGTGTTTATTATTCAAAACAGATGCACATCGGGATTTTATAGTACGCCATTGTTTTATTTGTGTCAGATACAGAAAAAAAAAAGAGCCAGTGATTACAATAGGTTAACATGCCCCCCCCCCCCAAAAAAAAAAGTCTTCAAAAGGATTTATTTCTGAATTTCCTTATTTTTTAAAAGTTTGTTTGATCAAACACATTTAAAATAAATTTTTGCAGAATTTGATAGAAAAAGAACAAATGTAAGATCTAAGAAATCTGCTTAGTTTAATGCTGACAAAAATATTTGCTTAGCTAAGTTATGAGCTTGCATGGAAATTAAAAGAAGAATATTGAATCAATATTGAATTCTTCTGAATATACAAAAAGAATCAGGTACAGAAAACCTCTGACTTAATGAATTAATTGGGGAGAAAGTGTCTTTGTAAAATTGTAAGCCCATTAAATCATGAACTGTGCTATGAGTAATATTTACAATAGTATGCTACACTTTAAATTATATAAAATACTTTATGTATTTACTGTATTAATAAGAAACTTTTTTTAGTAAAGTAAAACTTTTTTGCTTTTAATATGGTAAAAAGTTTCCGTCCCAACTTCATTTGCTACATTTCTCAGAAAGTCAAATTTTTTCCTTCAAATATGAAGTCCATTGATTCAAGATCCCTTAAACCAAGAGTTTAACTGTATTCTATAAAATATTTATGTACTATATGATTATAATATATGTTTAAAATTGCAATATACATTAAATATTACTAACATTCATGAAGTTATCACTTCTTCCATTTTAATGGTATGCAGAGTAAAGGAAATACATAAGCCTTTCTTTTCACTAGTATTTAATCATTTTTAAAATTATATACAATCAATTCTGCTTACAGCAAAATATTATTCTACAAGCAGAAGAATTAAGATTGCAAGACATAAAATTTTAATAAGTGCCAATTTTTTTTAACTACAACTTTATTTTTTTCAATGCAACACTGCATCAACATTCAACCAAACAATTATTAGAACAGTTGCACCATGTCAATTTTTAACATAAATATTACAGCAACTAATAACATGTAACTATTTTTAAACCTTTTTATGGTGAAAAAAAAACATTTTGCAAGTAATTCACCAATAATATTTATTTATTAGGGCTTTTGCAATATTTAATGACTCATTCTCTATTAGTATTATTGATTTTAATTATTTGTGATAATTCTAATAAAAGTGAGAGAATATTTGGTTTTTAATTTTGACTATAGATAAGGCAGCTTTATTTCATTTTAAGGTTTAGGAATTATACAATTTCTTTTATATTTTGTATATTATTATATATGATATGATTACTGTCATTTTTCATAGTGCAAGAGTCTTTAATCAAACTATCTTTTGTATTTTATTTGTATGATTATTGATAAGATAATTTGATATTAATTTTTAGATTAATATTTGTATATATTGAAAATATAACACATGTCTTGATTAATTGAAATATTTAATAATATATATAGATATGGGACTTGCTCCCTTTTCTTATCCTACAATTAAGCTTCGTGGAGGGTCGGTACCGTAACCCTATGGGTAACACGATATGGAAGTTCCCAATCCTCCAGGCCATTATAATTGTTGGATTTCCATCTTGGATTGTCTTTTCCATATCTCTTTTATGTTATTTTAATTTTAAGTGCAATATCTTAAATTTTAAGTGCAATATCTTAATTTTAAGTGCAATATCTTAATTTTAAGTGCAATATCTTATTTTAAGTTTGATTATTGATTGTAGTGCAATTTTTATTTATTTATTAGGGCTTTTTCAATATTTAATGATTCATTCTCTATTAGTATTATTGATTTTAATTATCTGTGAAAATACTAATTAGGTGAGAGAATATTTGGTTTTTGATAATAGTTAGGTAGCTGTACATCATTTTAAGATTTAGGAATAATGCAATTTGTGATTGGATTTGTATTGCTGCTTTGATGCTATTACTTAATATATATATAAGGAAGTTATTTATAATTTATACATGTAAATTTATAGAAAGAATGTTTCATTTAGATGATATCTAAGAATTAAAATTTAAAAATAACCTTCATGAATAAGGCAGATAATTATTCCAGTTATTTAACTGTGTATTTTAGAAATATCAACAGATTCAAATTCAACATTAAAACTTCATTGATAACATTAATATGGAAGTTATTATTAAATATTTGTAAAAGATGCATTAGCATCATTATTTCCTTCCCAAGAGAATTTTAAACATTAAACTGTATCACTTTATTTTTTACAAATGGCATGCTGTCTATTTTGATTCTCTCCATAAAAAGGTGTAGAGTATAAAAATCTTATGGAACCTTACAAATAACTTCTAAGCAAAGCTTATGGGTGCCATTGTATAAAAGCCTAACCTTTCAAGTCTTGTATTGATTAACTAACAATAACAGAATAAAATGATAATTTAAAAAAAAATTAAAATTCTATGCTTGCAAACAGTAAAAGAATTATAAACCATTCATAGTTTAATATGAATAAGTAACAATCTGAATATAAAAAAATATATTTAATTGCTTTTTTACACCCTGAAAATCTGTGTTATTTTTAAGCCCTAGCCTGAACTTTGGACAGGAATGGAATTTAGAGATTCATTTCAAAAAGTTAAGTGCTACACAAAGTAATGCATTTAACGTTTCTTTCCATTTCAAAACAAATCGGAGAGATCTATAAGATTATCTTACGGTAAAGAAAGCCATGAAATTAACCACGTTTTCGCTCACATTTTAAAATGGAATTTTGTTAAATTTTATCCATCAAAATATTTCGTTTGTCTTATGAAATATTTAATGAACTACATCAGAATGTAAAATGTGCAAAATACAGATTATTATAGTGCTGTGACAAAAACAAAACCATAAAAATCGAAATATGAATTTATCTGGCTACAAATAAAACAAAGTTAAAACAAATTTCAAATCAATACAGAAATATGCTATTAAAACTGACAAAATATGAAACGATGGGCATGGTCAATAAGTGGAATGCATTTAAATAGCTCGTACCTTTTTCGAAAAAGAATCGTAACTTGACGTTTCAACAAGTTCCGTGGGAACCATAACATTTTTTTGCAGATCTGTTACAAGTGAAAAAAAAAATATTAATCTTCAAGCAATTTACGGTTTCATTCAACGTGATGAAAAATATAATCGGCTATACACATCGCATCGGAAGCGTAAAAAAAGAAACAGAAACAGTAATCGCTGTTTCGCAAATAACGAGCGGACAATGTTCTACATTCACTCGTCACATCAACAGAGCCGAAATGAATTTCTGTAACGGAGCCCAATTATAAATCTCGTCAAAATCGCAGGAAAAGATAACTTTCCGAAGAGAAGAATTATACCATCACAAATTTATGTATTGTAATAAATTATAATTCGCAGAATCAAATAAATACTATCAAATCAGTCAGGACATCTTTTTCAAAAATTCCTACTTAAAAAGTTTCGCGAAATACATATATTAATTTTTTTAAATTTTATTGCTATAATTAGAATTTTCAAATTTACTCTAATTTTTTAAATCCGGTTTTTTATTTTTTTAAATTATTTATTTATCACCAGACTTCAAGAAGCAAATCGCCTCATGAGTCATTTCTGGCTGCTACGTCATCATCCTCGTTATGTTGTTGTCATTCGTTCAGATTGAATCAGCCTTGACAGCCGTTGATCTATTGAAATTCACCGTAAAATATCCACTCAAATTCTGTTTCACCAAAAATAGCATAAATATATTGAGGAAATAGTCAGCTAATATTTTTTCCTTGTCGACTACATTGCGTATATCTTCCGACTGTGATAGGCTTGTCTTTCACTGTTTCTGTATTAATTAAACCTAGTGTACATTGCATGAAATGGCCAGGGAAATAAAATCTTCCAATCCTTTCTTAGACGACGACGATGATTTAGATGATATTGAATTCCTCAACCATCCTCGTCAAGGAGGGTCTGGTTACATGCTGGGAAATCAGAGTTCTGGAAGTGAACAAAATGAATGGGAAGACAGAAGAAGACAATTGCTTGAAGAAAGACGTCGAATAGAGGAAAGAACTTTGCAAAGTACAAATAATTCTCTTGGTTTACTTCATGAGTCCGAACAAGTGGGAATACTGACTGCTGAGGTTAGCCAAAATAGTTTATTTGTTATTTTAATGTTAAAAGGTCTGCACCATGCAGAAAGAGAATAAATTTGCATGTTTGTATAGTATGCTAAGAATGGTTATTTCTTATAATCTAACTAAATATTAGACATAGCTATTCACCTAAATAATTTACATGAATGTATAAATTCAATTGTAAATAACGAATTTAATTTAAAGAGAAATTTTAGCAAATCTTGGATTTAAAAAGCACATTTTTATTATATTTTCTCTCTAATATTTCTTCATGAAAGATAATCTCCATTTAGTAATGTTCAAATTCAGATATATTTGAAGTTTATAAATGAAAGCTGTATTGAAACAGTAGTAGTATTGGTATGAAATGAAATTTGTATATTTGCATAAAATTTATGGTATTTATATAAAAATATAGAATTCCCTACAATTATATGATATATTCCCTACAATTATAAATGGTGAATGTATTATGATTAAAAAGTATGAGTTTTCCATCCATTCTGCATTTTTTTTTTTTTTTTGTAAGAAATAGGACGTTGTTGTTTAATTCCACCAAAGGGAATTTTAAATAAAATGTGTACCTGAATGACTATTGGAAAATTTAAGTGTCATAGTATCTTTGCTTTCTTTATATTAGGGTCAGGTGGGATAAAGTGGGGTAATCAAAATATATGGCTTATAAAACAACAGATTTTTAATCATATTTCTAGTTTTTTGAGTTGGATATTATAGTTAGCTGTTCTGACTTCCGTTCCTCAGCTGATATTTTTTTCACAGTTTCTTTATAAGTGAGTGGTAACACATTAAACTGAAGTGGACAAGTTTATGTTATAGGATTATGTGTTCTAAGGGCCAGATTATTGAGCAATTTTTATTATAGTGGCATATCTTTTTTTTTTTTTTTTGGATATTTCTGCTGCTGCGACTTTTACGAACAAGGGGGGGGGGGGTGAATATTTTTTTTAATCTCACATTTAGAAAATGGGTATATGGCTAGGCTTAATATTCTGCGTCTTGTGCAGAATAGATACAGCATCTTTTTCTTTAAATAAGTAATTCATTTATGATAAATTGAAAATTAATAAAACATAAATATTCCATATAACTAGTTAAAAGAATCCTGCATGTAAAGGATTAGGAAAATTACAAGTATTCTCTCATGAAGAGGAGCACGTAATTGTTTAAAATATATGGCAAGATGTGGTTATCAGAGGGATCTTAAGTGTTATAGTTAAATACCTAAAAGCAATCCCACACAAAATAACACTTTCTTTGGCAGATGCCGAAAGTTTGCAACCAGATGTTTGTTTTCTCTGATATACCTTCAAGTTCTCAGAACCTGTCTTTGACTCTACCTCAAGAGTTGTACAAAGCACAATTTCTTCCAACATTTCAAAGATTTGAAATGCGTGAAATTGTCAGTAATATTACCAAAAGCTTCAAATTCCATGACTGCATACACAAATAATTCAAAGTAAAAGTGCAAATGTGTGCTGACAAGGGCTGGTGAAATTTTAACAAGTGAAGATGTAATAGGAAGACTGAAAATTGAAAGCGAAAATAGCAATGTATTTTCCTTGCAGAAGAAGTATCTGGAAATTATAATATAGAAAATGTAGTTGTGAGATAAAGTCTAACAGTAAGTGCCTGGGTAAAAGCATTATATTTCAGGGGAAAAAAACAAGCTAAAATTCATTGGCAAAATTATGGCTATTGAAGGAGTTGCCTGTAAAATGAAATATTTGCAAAATTTAAGATGGGCAACTTTTATTTTTCTGGCTGTAGATGACACAGATTATATCAAAAATGATCAAATAATAAAAATTTTGAATGAGTCACAATTTAATTACTCAGAGGAATAACAGATATACAGAATCATATGAAGGGGAAAAGTCCTATTTTATTCTTTGCCAAATTTACTGTTAATTTTAGTGAATTTTAAATTATTAATAATATTTAATTAATTTGAGCCTTTTTAAATAAATTAATAAAAAAATTATTTAAATTTGACTTTTGCTGTTATTATATCGTTGTACTGCAACAAATAACATTTGCTACTGTATCAAATTTACCCATTTTACCTCATGATATACCCATTTTCATCTGGGTGAGGTAAAATAGGTATACAAAACATATGGTTAAAAACTATATCCCAGCAGATATATATATATCAAATTACTAATGAAGCTTACTTAATTTTACTCGGATGTGTAATGTATAGAAAAAAACAAAAAAGGTTTTAAAAAGTAATATTTTGACAATACTTTTTAAATGAAAAGCTAAAAGTAGGGTATTTTCTACTCATTTTACCCCACCTGACCCTATTTGTCAAAAAAGTGATTTAAACAAATACTTTTTTTTTTTTTTGCATTGTCATATCCCAATTTGCATTGTATCCTAATAAACCGAGCCAACAATTTTGCATTTATGCCTAATATTTGAAAGGTAATGTTAAGTAAATCTTGTTTAACCTTCGGTCTGTTACTAACGGCATATTCTACATCTTCAACAATGTTAGCTTATTGAATCCTAATCCAATAAATTAAATGTTTCTATTTATTAGATACTATTTGGTGCCTAGCACAAATGTTGATATGAAGTGAAGTTTTAATGAACAATAAATTTAAAAAGGCACAATATTTGTTTACATTTTGCTCTGCAAATTTTGACACCTCACACATATGATTGGCATATTTCACACCTTTAAACTTCTATACTTGCCACATTTGGTGTACATTTTGTCTGTCATTGTGCTAATGTAAAGTGCTAAAGTATTAAGAAAACTAAATATTACTGAATTCTATAGCAAGATCTCATTAAATTATATAACAAAAATAACATGCAATTCATTTATGATGTAGTTCCCAAGTTCTATGTAGTGTTTTCTTTTATGAAACTTAAATGTTCCTTAATTTGAATTATTACTTTGCTTTATACATCAAAATATACTCAAATGAGTAGAGAAACAGATATAGCTAGCATTTGTATTTATGAATTTATAACTGTGGAAAGTAAGTAAAATTGGTTTGAAAGTATACCTATTATTATGGTAAAGATGTTTTTGAAATAGTGCAGTCCATACTATAATGCAAATGTAAAAGAAATTCATTTTTGCTGAAGTTGGGGATTTTTATAGATTTAATTAAACTAATATCTTGGATTGGAATGTTTGCTTATTATTTTTAGCAATAAATGAATTGCTGTAATAATTTAAATGAAGCATTCAAATTTTCAAATATTATATCTAATTATTTGTTTGTGCGTAATAGGAACTTGTGAAACAACGGGAACAGCTTCAAAATGTTGAAGAAAATTTAGATATCATAAACAGTACAATGCGTACAAGTCAGAAACATATCAATTCCTTAAAAGTAAGTATTATGCTTTTATATCAGTGAAATTGTATATAATTTTGTTTAATGATTTTATGATGAATGTTTTATTTTACCTTTACGGAGGATTTAAGGTAAATTTTTTATTTGTGCATGCTTTCTGTGAAGAAATTTGTTTTTTGTTATTTTCAGAAAAAATCTCTTTTTTTTTTTTTGTAAAAAGTTTTCAGTTCAGTAAAAGAAATTATTCATAAATTAGTAATTTGTTTTTTGTCTGATTTTCTAATTCATCATATTAAGAACATAGAAATTAGCTAGTTTTCTGAAAAATTCAGCTATCACTTAAAGGGGAAATCAAAGATTGTCAAAGGGGCTGCAAAACAGTAAAATCTGTTTTAACAAAAAAATGCATTATTGCTGTGAAAATTGTTGTTATAATGGACTTCTTGTTATCAACAAATCATAATTATATATAATAAAAAATGCTTATATTAATATACATATATGTATATAAAGAATGCTGAACTATAATAGTGATATTTACCTCTTTTTATTGAGAATACAGCAGTTTCTGGGAGTGAATTGTTTGATCAACTATAAAAATGTTGTATGCTTCCTTCAGTTCTTTTTGCTGGGAAACATCCCTGGTATCCCCATTTGTTTTCCTCTTTTCAAACCATTTTATCAAGTTCAGCAGTGTCACTATCTGTTTCTTCCCTCCAGGTGTCACATGTTCATCAGTGTGCACATATTCTTGAAAGCATAATTTAAATCCGAATTTTTTTGCTATAGTGTTCCAGCTATGAGGTTCTAATTCTGGTGAGTGTAAATCTGTAGTAGCACTGTTCTCTTTTGAAAATCCTGTGTGCTTGAAACATTCTCCTATTTTTGCATTAGAGAGAGAATTCCATGCAGCTGAAAGAGATTTTACAGTTTCAAGAATGTTCAACTTCATGTTGTCTGTTTCCATCCTTCTAATGATATCTTGATGAAAATATTATTTTCCACCATTTTTATTACTCCCTGTTCTAATGGTTGGAGCTTACTTGTGCAATTTGGAGGTAGAGTAGTATTTTCAGTTGAACCATTTCATTACTAGGGTGTGCATGGTAATTGTTAATGAATAGAGCTATTTTTCTTGAAGTAATAGAGCCAGTCACCTGAGTGGCACTAACAGACAATATTTCCTACTTCTATTTATACAATTCTAGCAATAAAGCTCATTTGCAGCAGATTTAGTAATCTTTTGTCTTATTTGCAACCAGATTTGAAAGATTCCAAAGGGGGAAAAAAAGGAGGGGGAGGTAGGTAGCAGGAAGGAAATGTGAAAAAATGAGTGGCACTCCCCCATGTTCCAAGAAAGGTCAAGGAATGGGGGAGTGCATGAAAGAATTTCTGTTTTAGCAATTAATTCTTTAAGTACAAAGAAAAAGGGATGAAAAATATGTTTTTATTGACTTTCTATAATAAAAGTTTTCTTGATTTTAACTTAAGAAATACTTTTTGCATCTTTAACGTTAGCTTGTTGACAGTGCATTGCAGATCATTAGTTGTAGCAGAGTTTTGGATATAAATTGTACTCGTTACTTTTACTGTATAATGATATGTAAGAAAAAAATCTTCTGTTGAAATGTATTATATTTTTATTTTGTATTTGTGTATAAATACAAACATTTTGTGACAAAGTAATATACATATTATGCTTTATGCACATAAAGAGGTAGTCTTACATGGAAAGTGATTGAAATTATGGTAAAATAAGTCTGTATACTTCATGCTGTGGCTGTACAGCTTACCTAGATATGTAAGTAAAATGAAAATCATTTATATGTAAACTTTCTCTGTACGAGCTTATTCTGAAGAACATGATTCTTAATTTTTTTTCCGTTTGAAAACAAATAGAATAGTGCCATATTTTCAGTTTAGGTTAGACTAGTGCAGGGGTGCAGAACCTTTTTGCATTGAAAGGCCTTGTTGAATTTTGGAAGTTGGGCAAAGGGCCACACAAGCAGAATTTTAAATATTATTGCTCTGTAATTATTATTATATTAAGACAAGTTTATTATTCCAATGTAAATTTAAATAACTGGTAAGGCCGCATAAGAAATTAAAAAAAGCCCCACCCCTGGACTAGTGCTATTAAATGTTTGCTACGGGAATGATGCTCGGGTGTAGTGCCACTGAAACAAAATATAAGGTTAGCTGTTAAAGACAGTTGACTGAAGTTAGAAATGTTTTGGCCTCTTTCAGGTTAATAACTAATTCTCTTTCACTACGAAATTTTTTAAACTGTTACTTAAAAAAAAAAATCTGCTTAATATATGACATGATGTGCTATGTTGAATAACACTGAAATAGAGATACGATACTTCAAGTAGTTGATTTTTTTTATGTTCTAATGCAGTTGTAGAAATGCATTAGAACATTTGTTTTTTAATTATCTTGTTTAGAGTACTGCATTGCAATATTTTTTTTGTTTATGTAAACTAGTATAATATGTCCCAAAATGTGTATATATTATTATAATTATTTTTGAAAAATTCTGAGCATTGTGTATTTGCTCTCTTTTAGAGTATTTTTGGTGGTATCAAAAATTATTTTAGCAAAGGTGGCCAAGCAGATCCTACAGTGAGTGTTCCTGTTGATGTTCCTGAAAAAAGACACACGAGTGCATTGAGCACTACTATTGAGACCCTCAAATCAGATACCAAACTGAGTGAAGCTACACATCCGGCTATGAGAATTCGAAATTTGCCATATGATGACCCGGATTCTCTGAAAAATGAACTTTTTTCTCCAGAAAAGACACCTTCTCCCCCAGCAATGAAATTAACAAATAATGTTGAGGAGAAACTGGATAAAAATTTAGGTAAAATGTTTTCTTGTCTTTCTTTGCTTATTTTATTGCTGAGGGATAATTCTGTCATGAAAAGATGCATCTTTTTTTTTCTATGTTCCTCATACAAAAATTATTTATCTTTTCTTTGAAAATCATTTATAAAGTAAAAAGCAAAGTAAATAAATGGCATTTTAATTTATCACATAAAACATACTTGACTCTTTAAATTAGTGTAACAGTTAGCCTCATATTTTCAAGGATATAAAACACCTTACAAGACTGAAAGATTCTTTCTTCTAAGTTATTAATATCATGCATCTAACTGAATTTTTTTTCTTAGATATTTTTTTAAAAAAAGAGAGAGATTATACAGTGGAGTCTCCCTATAACGAAATTGCTTGGTTCCAGTTGAAAAATTCGCTATAGAGAAAATTTTGTTATACGGAGATTAGAGATTTTTGCAGTTATTTAAGTAAATGTAACAAACCTTTTAGTATGTATGATAAGTTCAAAAATATTTAATTATGACTTTCAATTAAAAATGAAGTAATATATATTATAAATTTGTTAAAATTATACTAATTTTTATTGTATAAATAAAATGCTCAAAAGTGAAGACAATTCACCAATTTAGAGAATAATATGTACTAGTATGTATTTACGTTTATTTTACTTGAAAAATTCCGTTGTTTTATATTGCTTTGCATTTCGTGATGTTAAATTTTCATAAAAATTTTCACATTTTATGAGTGAACTAAAAATAGAGTCGGGCACATTTTCTTCCATTTGGAAACCTCTTTTAATGGTTTCGAATGATTGTAGCATTTCAGAATCCTATGTGATTTTGGCTGTATCACGTCTTCATTTTCGGAATAACTGCAATTTTCCTGACCTTTATTGTTGTCCATTAAACTTATCAAAATCTCTTCATCTGCAGGATATGAAGCAGTTAACAATTCTGCGTCCACTTCTAAAATGTCGGAGAGAGTTGCATCATCTGTTATTCTTCCATTCCCTTCTACTGTTTTCCATTTTTCTTTCAAGTCGGCCAAGATTGCATCTTCATCATCGGAATCACTGTCATCTGTCTGATTACTGAAGCCTCCTTTTTTAAAGCAATTACGGATTGTTTTAGCAGTTGCATCCAATTTATGAAGTTCTGCAATTGCTTTTCAAAGATCGATGTTTTCTTGAACTGTTTCATTTTTTTTTAATTGCACTGATCATTTCTTTCAAGATTCTTTTCCTAGAGTGCATTTTTAATTTTTCCGAGATCCAGGGGCTGCAAATTTTTGTGCAGTTAGGCGGAAAGAAAATGACACTAACATTTTTTAGCTTTTCTCCAGAATCTTTTGAATGAATTGGATAATTGTCGATTAATTAAGCAATTTTATGGTGGTGTTGTTCCATTTGCTTGTCCAATGCTTTCAACCATCTGTCAAAAATTTCAGACGTCATCCACGATTTTTTGTTGAATTCGTATTTAACTTCTAAAGATTTTATTCTTTTGAAGCACCTTGGAGATTTACTTTTTCCAAAAACAAGCATCTTTAACTTTTCCTCGCCAGTCATGTTGGCACATAACAAAATTGGGAATCTTTGTTTTCTTTTCTTTCCTTCGAAACATTTATCTCCTTTAAAAGCTAGCGTTTTTGTAGGGAGACGTTATCGTTGGAGTGAACAATGCGAATGGTCGCACATGTGAGCGATTTGCTTGCACAGAAATGAGCAACTTTCTTCAAAAATGACAAAAATCGAAAAGATAAACGTCTGAAAAAATTCATTATAGGGAGACAACCATTTTGTTATATGGAGAATATTTTGAATGTTTTTTAACATTCCGATTAAAAATTTCGTTATAGGGAGAAATTCACTGTAGGGAGACTTCATTGTAGGGAGATTCTACTGTATATCTTGGTTACTTTGTGACTGCTGTTCTTAAAATCTTCTTATACCTCAGTTTGTTTAAGGGTCATTCCATGTTAATTCAACCACACCATGACACTCATGGTCACCAATTTTGATGAAACTTGGCATGTTTGTTCCTTTTATGTATTTAAGTAAGGATTCAAAATATTTTTGCTCAATCTCAAATAGTTTTTCAAATAGTTTAGGATTTATAGCCTGTTAAAATTTATCAAAATTTCACGTTTCTTATCGATTAGGCCTAGCAAATGCAATTGGTTCTTTCATAGAAAATAAGTTATCTTCCTTATTTACCAACCAATGTAGATGAAAATATTTATGAGTATACTTTAATGTATAAGGGATCCAGAAAAAATAAATGAAATATGGAGTTTCATGTAAAAGGGCTATCATCAAAAGTGAAAAGGATAATCAAAAAATCTTTTTTTCATTTATTATTCTAAAAGATATACTCTACCACATGCAAAAATAAAATTAATGGTTTTTTAAGACCTTCATTATTTTTACTGAATTCAAAATTAGAAATCACTTGATTTATTCATCACAAATGAAAAAGAGCCTTAAAATTAAACAAAAAAAAATTATATAAATTCGGTGGTGCATAATTTAACGTAATAGAGTAGATTTATTAATTCGAAGACCTGTTCAATACACAGGGGTGAAAATCCTCCGCGGATCCGCGATTTTCCGCTTTTCTATATATTTTGTATTATTTGTAAACTGATATTTATGCAGGACTCTTTTGTGCCTTTTTCTTTTATAAAGCAAAATCTAATTTATATATTTTAGGTTTATTATATGTATTTTATAAAAAATATTCATATTATAAAACATTATTTATTAATTGTATCTATTTTAAGAAAGTGAGTAAGAAAACATTGATTTTATAATGTTAGAAATAAGTATTTGTAATTGAAAAAAATTCATACATGGCTGTAAGCAAGACCATATTTGTTTCATAATTTTTTTTGTGATCAGTAAATCATTCATTAATAAGTGTTTACTTATCTCTTCCTTAATGCATATCGCTATTCACGTATAAATGTAGCTATTCTCGTGAATTTTCCTCTTTTTTGTATCTTTGCAATTTTCACCCCTGAATACATAAATGTTATAATATAATTTAAGTTAACTTTAAAAACTATTTCTAAACTCTAGTCAACTCGCAAGTAAATTGCTATTTCATGGAAACTTATTATAGGCAATCAAAGCATTCAAGCTGTAACAAGACCAAGTTGAACAACTAGGTGTGTGCAGTTTTGCTTCGTACATAATATTATTTTGCAAAGAATCTATTGTTAATAATTTTTTTTTTAATGTTTTGGAAAAATGGAGAATTCCAGTGTGGGGAAAGTTACTAAATGATTATCATTTGTTGAATTTGGTCGACACCATACAAACTATTGGAAACTGCTTGAAACTGATTTGATTCTTTTAAAATTGAGAACAGAATCAAGTTACGAGTTAAAAACTATCAGATATGATACAAAGAATTAAAATCAGTTTTTCTTTGGTTCCATCCTTTTAGTGAAACATGACTGGATGAATAGTGCATGAATCTGAGGTCCACCTTGAACCTCATCTTTTATTGTGAAAGCATATTTCTTTACAAATCCATTATAATGAGTGGTATTAACTTGTTTATTTTTTCTACGAATTTACCAATGAACTCGCCTAATGAGCTTGAGCACTGCATCATTTCAGTTCAATCACTTGAAACCTGTACTCAACAATGTCTTTATTATCATAGTCATCTTAATTTTGAGTAAAAATTGGACAAAGTTATTTTTTGATGGGCACTTGTCACAATGCCTCAACATACATTCTCTTCCTACTCCTTCACAAACAGTTTATAATATAAGTTATCTGCTTCTTAAATCAATATTTAGAATGAAAGAACCAATTGCATTTGCTAGGCCTAATCGATAAAAAACGTGAAATTTTGGATAAATTTTAACAGGCTATAAATCCTAAACTATTTGAGATTCAGAAAAAATATTTTGTATGCATACTTAAATCCATATAAGAAACAAATATGCCAAGTTTTATCAAAATCGGTGACCATGGGTGTCAAATCTTATTTATTTATTTTTTGGTTGATTTGACATAGAATGACCCTTAATCTATTTATACTCAAATTAATTTAAGGAATACATTTAAATAAATTTCTATTAAATTATCTTTAAAACACCAAGAATAAGTTAATTGTGAAGTAAATTTAAATTTGGAGAAAATTTTTTGGATTTCTCTTGTATTTTTTAGAAAAAAATATTAAAAAATCGGTAGAAAATCATTAAAAAAAATTTTTTTTTAAACATAAGTATTAAAGATTTTTAATGTATCATAAAATATCAAAATTTTTTTTAAAAAAATCACTTTTTAATTCCTTGCATTACCTTACAAATAAATCGAAGAAAAAATCCAAAAATTTCAAAATGACGAAATATTGACTTCAAAAATGAACTAACTGCTGGTATATGCTTATTGAAAACTGCTTAAGAGTTTCATAACACTATTGACTTCTTAGGGGGAAAAAGCAGTGCAAAGAATTCAGTTTAGCCATGGAATGGAAATGGAATGATTCTATAAGTAGGATGATGTGCGTTTAAGGTGTTAATAATTGCTTAGAAAATAATACTATCCCACCTTTGGGCTTAAAAGAATTATGAGGATCATGCAAGTGAATAGCTATGTTTGTACTGAAACACTAACCCCATTCTTCATAATATAGGTATGACCATTAAGCTGACTAAGGTTGCAAATATTGAACATCCGAACCAACTATCCCAATATCCCTTCTCTATATATAAAGATTATACTGAGATTCTAAAATGAGAGAAAAGAAAATAAATTACTAAAATTCATGTGCTGGTCATTAATTTTTGTGAGAAAATAACATTTCTTGTGTAATATTCATAAAAATCGTGGTCTAATAAGCAATCATAACAGTAATTAATGACACAGTTGCAGTTTGTTGGTGGAAGTTAGTGACAATATTTGGACAAAAAGTAACGGAGTAGCTCATATGAAAGAATTTTGATCCTGACTAATGCCGGGTTATTATCTAGTTCTTAATATTTGTCTTGTGTCTGATTTATAACATTGTTCTCAAATGTTAATAAATCTTTCTCAAAATGGCTGTATCATTCCACTAAGACTTTCAGTGATCATTAAAAATAACATAATATGCTTCACTTTACGCTTATAACCATTAGTTGAGATACTTTGGTTTGATATACTTTTGTCATTGTGGGTATCGTAAGCAAGAGCAGCTTATCATTTGATTATTATTGCTTTTATATTAACTGGTGATAAAATTTATTGAGCTAATGACTATAAAATACCTACTTTTGTAAATATTAACTTGATCAGCAGTCCTTGAAACTTTTGTCTGGAACCTCCACTGAATAATTAACTATTCATATAATAATTAACTGGTCCTTTATTCAACATTCATTATTCTCAGATGCTATTTTTAACAGATTAGGGTATGTATAATTTTATGGTTATCTTTGCAATGAAAGTTCAGTGGTGAATGGATGATGCAAATATTTATTCCAATTACTGATCTAACTTAAAAGACCTTGTTATACTGAGGTAAAATAATACAAATAGACCTATTTAAAATTTGATAAAAAGCATTTATCAGCAACAGAGAAACACACCTCTCCTCTGCATCCACGTCTGCCCCTGTAAACTGGTCTGTTCATTATCTTTCAAGGCACCATGGATCATTCTCGGAATTATTTCCTATTGGACAACGTATGCTAAGCTGGAAAATGCATACGACTCAGGCCTGTCCAAAGTTGTAAGGCTGAACACATACTAAGCTAAACTGTCACATTTGACCCTGTGTGTCTCTGCCATATGTTGCGGATTTGAGCACCCCATTTGGGAATATGCTTCAGTTTAATATTTTTCAGTTCAGTAAAATAGATAATATTAAATAGCTCCTTAATTATACGTCTTGTATCAAGAAACTAACATGATAATAAAGGATTCAAGCAATGAAAACTTCCATTTTGCCTCCCACATATTTTTATGTTATACTTGAATAAATTACATTTATGTTTTTGAAATATTTATATACATATGTTTGTTATACCTGAATTTTATTTATTTTCAGAATTTATGTCTATGGGACTTGGAAGACTTAAGAATTTGGCTATTGGCTTAAATGAAGAAATAGAGCAACAGAATGAGATGATAGACTTGATTCATAATAAAGCTGATAAAGCAGATGAAACTTTGGAATACCAAAATAGACAGATAAAACGTATTCTAAAAAAGTAATTGTCCATTTAGCTGTACATTTTGTTTGTCCTAAATTTATTTTTACCTTCTGTAAAAGTATTTTATATTATTTGTAATTATTTATAGTTAAGTTTCAAAAAATATTTCATCTCAGTATTAAGCAATAAAATTGTTATGCAACTGATGAAAAAGTGATTATTTTATAACAATTGATGTGACCGATTTATATGGGAAAAAGAAAATTGGAAAACATATTTTCAGAAACTTTGAATCAACTGTTATGAACACTACAAACTGTAGAAACTTAAGCCTTTTGTCAATTAAAGGTTTAAAAAAAAGATATTTGTCAAATATAAACAAATGGATAATTAAAACAGAAAAATAATTAATTCTTGAAAGAATTGGAAGTACTCATATAGTGTCATATTCTATCCAAAATTAATGGCTTGGAGATTAATTTCACTTGCTTTAAAAAAGGCAAATCTCCAAACTTTTGCAGGTTAATGATGTTCAGTGTGAATGCCATTTAGTGGCTCTGCAGATGTCCAAATAGTAACGCAAATCTCTTGAAGTGTAGTAGTATTTGAGATATTATTTATAAGACATTGAATCAGAAGTAGAGGCTGTATGACTTGGCCTCACCCAGATCTCTGAACATATCATTATTTGACTATTTTGCTTGGACCTTCATTAAAATTATTGTATTTGTAATTTAAATTATCTGAAATAGTATAAGCAATTAATCTAATCCTACTATGATCAATTATGATTTGAACATCTGCAGAACTAATAGAGCTCGGACTGAAATTCATGATCTGCAAAGAAATTTATTGGCTTTTTTTACGCAACTAAATTTTAAATTTATTCATGCAGAGTTCTCTCAGTGTTACAGAAACCTTTAATCCATACACCCTGTAATAAAAAGCATGGCAAAACTACTACTAAACACTAAAGTTACATAGAAGGGAAGAAATTTCACACATCTAACAGATATTCTGTCTTTCAAAATAAATTAATGATTTCTTGTACTCTTCTTTCTAAAGAAAAAATTAACCTCGGATGTGTGATTTCTTCATGCTTCAAATGGAATAAAGAAAATTCTTCCTTCAATTTACTTATTTTTTACCTTTAGTAACATCTTGGGGGGGGCGGCGCAATAATGGAGTAGGTAGTAAAATATTAACACATATTCATTAGCATTAGTAAAGAAAATCAGGTTATCTGTATTTAAAATATTTCATTTAAAATTTTCAAATGAATGTGACTAAATTTCTGATAATTCTTTTTAATTTCTTAAACTTGATCACCATATTTTATTTACTTATTTGCATATTAACTTAGGATTGCAAGAAACAAGTTTTATACAATAAATGGGGTTGTAGATCATATGCACTTCCAAGCCAAGGAAGGGTTGCAAATAAATAATAAAACACTATTCTGGAATATCAACAAGGCACTATTTTTCCTATTTGTTGTGTTATATGTCATCAGTCAGGCTATTGCAGTTATAAAAATTGATTAGAATAGTTTTGGGTTTACATATTCTGATCAACTGAAAGACGCATGTTTTGAGGACCTCGGATGGAATTACCAACTAGAAATATTAAAGTATCGGAGTTTTCATCCTACAAGATTCACTCAGTTTTTAAAAATATTTTCAACATGTTTTTTAGGTCTATCAAAGTGAGATAGTCATTAAACGTAATTTATATACAAATTCAGTTGTTGATTTAAAATTAAAATATTAATCATGCTCGCCATCATTTTCTTAAGTAATGCAATACTTGGAAGACTTAGAAAGCATTCTCTCGAATCATATTTTTTAAAATAACATTTTTCTCTAGCCAATAAATTTGAATGAGGTAGCTAATTTTTCATTAATTATATCTGTAATATTGTGAAATATTATCTAAGTCTCAGCTTTTGGAAGCATTTTTAGTTCATCTTGATTTTTTTAATAAAGACTAGCAGTACGCGCACGGTGTTGCCCGTGGAAACAGGACTTCAACAAAATGAAAAAAAGAAACACCCACAATGACACAAAAAAGTTTTGAAAACAAAAGATACACATTGATTTTCCCGATTATTTTTCTTTGTGATAATGGCATATCATTGTCATAATTTTACTTTGATATTACTCCTTTTTTTTTTTTTTATAATGAAATGGACTTAATTTTTTTTTTAAACATACTTTCACATCTTTATTATATTCATGCTTTGAGGTACAATGTTTATTTGTAATCAAAAAAATATATATATCTTTAAAATTTGCTTTATTTTGGCATTATTTCACTATTTCAAGTCGAAACGTTCTGGTATTGCTTGCTTTACGACTGCGTCCAGCGAAGGAAGGGAATAAATAACGGCTGTTTTTTTCCACCAGGGCAAAACAGCGTGCTTCTTCACTGTTGGCATTCGAAAAAAATTCTCTGATCCCATCAAGATATAATTTAAAATAGGAGAAATAAAATATTTCAACCGTTCTTGTTTTAAACCAGAGAAAAATAATTGATTTACTACCAAGAAAATTTTGAAAAGGATATCTTTATTAGCACATCAGATGCAAGAGTTTTAAGAATTCCGGAAAATTTTATTTTTGAAAAGTGACTATTTTTTTAAAAAATTCCCAGAATTCAGTAAATTAACATTAGAAATTCGACACTAAGTTCATTAGAACGAAAATCGTGTGCTCTTTCCGATGGCGTATCTATTTGTTTCGTACTATTATCCGAAATCATTCTATTGAGAAATTAGTGCGAAAAATCACTCAAAACATTAAATAAAAAATTTTCTAGATTAAATTTTAAAATTCTGGCTTCGAGGTGCATTGAGTCACCATTACAACTACCTGTGTGCCAAATTTCATGGCTGTAAGTGTGATCGATTCATCTGGACATCGCACACACAGACATTGCCTTTTATAAGTATAGATACACAAAAACTTATACTTCAGGGCTACAGAATAAATTGACACACTGCATTTTAGTAGTAATGAAAACTCATGATTTTTTAGAATTCGAATTTTAAATATTTATGAAAATGCAACAGTAGTATCTATGGCATTCACAAAAACCATATTCACTATTCACTTGTGGTCTGATATTTTACTTATTAACTGCAACTTTTGCCAATGCTGTTGATTTCATTTTGAGACTAGATGTGATTGGTACCTCTAAGGAAATAAATATGCCATAAATTTTCAATGTGTGTGATTTATCAGAATGCTGTTGAATGACAGAAAAAAAAATCATCTTGTAATAAGGGAAAGTAAAATTCTTTGATGACTGGAAATCATGTTTAAATAGAAAGTATAAAATCACTGCACTATGTTTATATTCTTCAGGCTGTTTATGCTCAAGCATAAACACTTCACCAAAGGTTTATTCAACTTTATGTGGAGAGAAATCAAATTCTTGTGTTTGTTTCTGCTGAAAATGATGGCATAATCAATTTTGAAGTGGCTGAGTTTCCCCCTCCAAATTTTGAGTTAAATATAAAGCCAAGGAGAAAACACACAGCAAGAATAAAAATGGTTAGAAACTGGTTCCATCACATGTTCAACCTTTATATATATTTTTTCCTGACAATAGATCTTGATTTTTATTATAGTTTGGCTTCTGTTGAAAGCAGAAACAAAAATACAAAGAAACAGTTTTCTGCTTTGAATATTTTCACTTATAGCTTACTTATAGCTTTGAATTATTTCAGGAATTGTTTAGTACTCTCAATTATGCTGAATACTATTCAATACAGAATCAATTAAGATTTTTTTGAAAGCTTCAAATGTAACTCGTATTTCTATGTGAATACCTATTTATTCAAAATATTGAATGAGGATAGTAATTCATGTGTTGTAAATAATGGTGAAGTTGTGATTTGCAAAAGTTTGGTTGAAAAAGAAAATGCCTCATTCAATAAAGAACAGGTTGAGTCACGAGTTATTTCATATTATAATTTTGTGCAGTTTCCAATAATGATTCTAAATGCAGTGCTAAACTGCAGATTAAATTCTGGCATTTTTAACATTTCAGAAAATGCTTACAAATCAGCAATGGATATATATTTCAAATGATTCTAGACATGGATGCCTTCTAAAAAAGTGCAGTCTTTGTCGAGTTCTATGCACCATTATATTTTCAGTTTTGCTGACAAATGCAGTTCTACTCTTAGATAATCCAATTAAAATGATTTAGATGGATTACTTCATTAATTTGGGCCATTCCAGTTTAGAATTTCGTCTCATTAAATGGTACAGAGAAAAGAAGCTTTTACCAAAACTTCATGTAGTTTAACCCTTTCGAGACGGATTTCAAATAACTACATAACGCAC
This sequence comes from Araneus ventricosus, assembly GCA_013235015.1. Taxonomy (NCBI): domain Eukaryota; kingdom Metazoa; phylum Arthropoda; class Arachnida; order Araneae; family Araneidae; genus Araneus; species Araneus ventricosus. The sequence goes on from BGPR01000069.1 coordinate 32,391, forward strand.
TGGTACAGATATATCCTAGTAGGTTTGAAAGGGTTAAATATGTGTTTAAAAATACTGTTGATAAGTAGATATAGGGCTTTCTGCTCTTCTCACTCTTTAATTCTGGCTCTAAGGTCTAGAGTGATTTATTCTGTTCTAGATATTTCTCAGGAAATGTTAACAGCAATTTTAGCAAAGGTTATTAATGATGATATAATACAGCAGCAATTAGAATCAAAGTAATGTATTCAAAAGATCCTGGATTAAATTGTACTGTATTCATAAGTTATTAAAATTTTATCCTCTACAAGCAAATAAAGCATATAACTTCCATTTTGGGGTGAAATTACAATAGAGAGTGCAAAGTAAACATATACACTGGGTCAGAAAAAAATGCATTGCAAAACTTTTTCATTTTAAAAAATCTAACTACTTAAGCATATCTTGATTGAACATGAACTGCAAAATTTTTTTGATAGCTGTATTATGAAGATATTTTGTTTAATTATACTTAAAATTCAACAGTGCTTATGTACATTTTCTGACTGAACAGAAAAATGTTTTATTTTGCAGCTAAAACTTTGACTTGCAGGATTTTGACTTAACAAGTTAATTAACAGTTATGAAATAAAATGTGTTTAATGAATAATAGAGAAAATTCTTGACATATATAGAGGGTTAAAATGGACCAAATCAATGTTTTGCCCATTTTGCATTAGCACTGTCATGACGGTGCAGAAATATATTTTCTTTGTATAAAGGATTCAAGTCCATAGTTAAATCTATATCTGCAAAGCAGCAAAAACAAAAGTAAAAAAATAAATAGATAAAGGTAATTAACTTCGAGATCTGTTTCCTCAGAAATGAATCTCATGGACTCTCCATATGCCTACAAAATTTTTTTAAAGGTTTAGGCAGGAAATTCATAATTCAATGCTGTGATACTGGTGTAGTACTTAAGCATCACTGCAAAACTGAAGAACAGCCAATACATGTTGCACAAGACAAATCTGAAATAAATAGCCATATAACACATTTTTATCTTGTGATTTGTATGTAATTTTTTTATTATATTGTGAATTCATCAGAAGTAAGAACAGAGATTAGTTAACCTTGAGTTTAGGGTGCGTACTCACTTTGTTTCTCTTAAGCTCGCCAATTGTTTGTCATCGAGAGACAGTGCCAGAACATTAGTTTTGTATGCGAATTGAAAATTTTTTCGGCGTTGTTTGCGCATGTGCTGACAGCGATTTTATGGCGGATGCCCTTAATTTTGCCTCGTTTCCATTGGTCCACTGTCTGCTCTCTTCGATTTGATTGGTCGGTGTATGAATTTGAATACTTCGTTTGGAATTTTTTATCATTTACCAAACGATTTTTTGCAATAACCATTCGCTTCTCTTCTAAAGATTTTCGTTCATCAAATTTGTTGATTCTCTTTCTGTGTGTTGCTGATTATGGCTTCCAAATATGGAACAAGGAACGTTTTTTCTGGAAACAATGTTTCCCTTGCTACGTTTCATCGTCTTCAGACGTCATGTTTTTTCTGCATTCGTGCTTTCCCTGTGTGTTTTGTTTATCCATGAAAAAGCAGAGCAACGAGGAACTCGCTTTGGTGAAAGTGAAGCCGCTGATGTTTTTTTAAATTAAAAAAATTTGCCCAGTACACACTTGCCATGCCGAAGGCATTGCGTTCTCAATTTCGCGTTTTGAGACGCTGTAGGCATCGAATGCGCAGGAGATCTATAAAAAAACGCACTGTGCATACTAAACAGTGTTTGGCGACGGCAAATAAAATTGGCGAGAAAATAGTACGCACCCTAAACTCCAGATTTACCCAGAGATTATTATAGAAAGAAAAGAATTTGGAAAAATCCTGTGACTTATGAATACATATTTTAGTTGAACTCTACATTATCTTACAATAATTACGTAATATTTAACTGATTTTTTAAAAATGAAATTCAGCATTTAAAAATATTCCATTTATATACATATTATATACACAATACAAAATTATTAATCTGACAACAGCTGTTCAACATCAGAATCATTACATGATTCATCTGAACTGAAATGATAAATGATGTGCTTTGGTTTCATCTCTACAACTGCAGCTTTAGTAAAAAGATAAATGGGTCGACTGAAACCTGTAAAATTATAACATCTTTAAAATTTGCAAGCATATTTATTTGTGTGCAAATATTTGACATTATTAAATATTTTAAAATATGCATGATAAATTATGCATTCAACTATTAAAGCAAGTAAAAATATGATTTATATTCTGTAGTTAGTTACAAAATGTTTCACTCAAACTATCTCAATATACATATTTTGAATACCAATGTATTCAATAAACATCAAAGCAAAAGTTAAAAAGTTGAAATCAATAAGATTCACAAATTTTTATAACATTTTCTTCCTTTAAGGCAGGGGCTCCCAACCTTTTCCCCCTCATGTACCCCTTGATTAGTCGTTTTATTTTTGCGTACCCCCTACTGTCATATCTCCCCCTCCTCCAACCATCTGCTTATGCAAAGAAGATTTTATCAATAATATTAAGGGGTTTAGGTAAGCTTAAGAGTCAAATAAATCAATAACATTTGTAGTAATTTTTGATTTACATCTTATTCAATTTTTACAATAGTATTAGTTCAAAGCCAAAAAAATTAAACCAGTATTCTAATAATTTCACATTAACTTATAAGGAAAGCTAAAATTTGCACTTCATAATAAACTAATCAAGTGGAAAACAATTTAAAAGCGATCCTTGAGCTTGGCTCATGAAGTTGAGTTTTATAAAATTTTGTTCAAATGAAGACAGAGATAATCACATGTCTGGAGCTGCATCAAGCTTATTGCGATATTTATTCTTAATATATGCATAAGTCGAAAATGTTTTCTTCAGAAGAAGCAAAATTCTGCAACTGTTTTAATCGTTTATGTTTTCTTGTATCCGCCATTACTGACTCCGATTTAAAGGGGGATTCCTATATAATTATTTATCAGAACTTTACTTCATATAGTGGAGAGGGTCCAGTTTCAGATGAGAACATCTTCTGGCAATAGGCTTCATTCCATTTATCAAACCATGTGCTTTGTTATGGAATGAGATCTGTTTTGTGACCTGCTAAGTAAAAATTGAAATTCTGTTTCATCACTGAATTTTTCTTACTCTATATTCATTGAAATAAGTTGGATTTATTCACCAAATTAATTAAGACTTTCTGCATCTAACAATACTATTAGCAACTAGAAATTCCTTTTCTAAAGAGAGTTATAACACTTTAAACTTAATGGCTGCACGTGGGGCACCTTTCAACAAACATCTGGGGGCAAATTTCAACACTGTTAAAATGTATCCCCCCATGTTAAGGAAGTATTAATTTAATTAAGTAATTTTGAGACTTGGGCAAGATGGTTTGAACTTACATAAAGAAGCATAGTAAGCCAGAAGAAAAAGATTTCAAAGGCTATGAAATCAGTTCAAGATGGCATGTTTCTTAGAACAGCTGCAGACTTACTTGGAATGCCTTATTCCATGTTGATTTATAGATTTAAAATAAAGTAAACAGTTGGAGTATTAATTTAATTAAGTAATTTTGAGACTTGGGCAAGATGGTTTGAACTTACATAAAGAAGCATTATAAGCCAGAAGAAAAAGCGATTTCAAAGGCTATGCAAGCAGTTCAAGATGGCATGTCTCTTAGAACAGCTGCAGACTTGTATGGAATGTCTTATTCTATCTTGATTTACAGATTTAAAATAAAGTAATACAGCTGGTCTTGATGCTAGTATAACATTGAATATTTCATCCAACTGCTTTAACCCCAAGTATACATGCCAACAAGTTTTTACCACAGATCAAGAAAGCATGCTTTGTGATTTCATTATTAAAAGTTAAAATATGAACAATGGTCTGACTTACAAGCAAGTACAACAGCTTGCATACGATTAATCAAAATGCCTGGGTTCAAGCACTCCAAGTATTTGCAATGAAAATAATATAGCTGGAATTCATTGGGTTAAGGATTTTATGAATTGTCGGAATAATTGGCCATTTTAGTCACAACTGAAAGTAGCAGAAAATGACTGGAACAAAACATGAAAACAAGAAAAATTAAGTTAACCTAAAACTAGAACATTTTGTTAGATCACTGTATTTTTCTGTTCATTTCTTATATTTCAATAAAATTTATGTTCATTTGAGTGAAATGAGTCATTATGTATTTGTTGAAAGGTGCCCCATGGGCAAGTCGCGTTTCAACAGATTTAGGCTTCAGGTGAAATGCATAATTTCACCTTTTAGTTATGACCAGGAACCCTAATACAAACTGAGTAGCTGCCAAAGATTCTGTTGTAACCATTTATTCTAAATAATGAAATAAAAAATTAAACTTTCTACAAAAATGAGGTTATATTAAAAAATGTTGAAAGGTTCCCCCCTACTTTTGCCCTATACACAGATCCGATGATCGATTTGCATATGCGGACCTCCACCAGAGTTTCCTCTGGCCTCGTCCTGCCCAGGCATAGTTCACCATCTTTAGGGTCCCAACGTGTATGCTCAAATTCTGCCCAACCAATAAATTAGAAAGGACGGGTCGATGGTGCACCCTCTCCACTACTGAAATACAAATTGATTATTTTTCCTTAATAAAAATTAATTAAAATAATTCAACAAACTGAAAGAATCAATAGTTTTAAATAAAATTCCCTACACACCTTGTGAAGAATGAGCAGGAGTGTCTATCAGCATACAAGTTTCAAATCCAACTTCCTTCACTAAATATTCATTAAACATTTCAGGAAAAAGCTGAATTTCATTATAATGTTTATACAAATCTTCCTGAAAAGATAAAAAGCATCGGTATACTTAGAATGCTCATATATTCATTTCTGCATGCAATATGAATATATGAAATAACAATCTTACAGTAAGTTTCCTTTTCTTTGCATAAGACTGAAATGCTTGAGCTTCTAAAATTAAATTACCACCAGGTTTAAGTTGCCTGAATATTCGGTGAAATAGTCTCTTAATGCCAATATCACCCCAGTTTAAGTGAATCCATTTTGTTAAACTGAGACACAAAACAGTATCGAAAAGCTCTTCTTGCATTTCCACAAGTTCACCAGAAGATAAGATGAAGTTTCCCTAAAACATAAAAAGAAGATTAGAACTATATAAATTTAAATTTCCAAAAATGAACAAGTTTTAATTGCAAATTTAAAATACAAACACTAATAAACTGAAAAGTGGCTTCATAATCTACTTTTAAGGTAAAAATCATTCTTAAATATCTCAAAAATGGTCTAAAATTTAACTACATCCATAACGATTTATATAAACTAAACTTTCACCCTTTCAAGACAGACTTTTTAAAAATTACATTGAGCTGAATGTACCTTGATGTCCTGTCAGTCTTGAAAAGGTTAAAATATCTTACTACAAAATTCCAATTATTTAGAAAGTGAAAATTTGATTTCTTAGTTTAGATCCATTTTAAAATTACTACGGGTTTCTTAGAACAAATCTTAGAATTTTATGCTATGATAAAATGACAAGAGTAACAGCCGAGGTAGTATCCACCCTCGAAACTTTGACCCAAAAATGAGCTAATTTCTAAAGGCAATTGAAAAAAAAAATCTATTTGAAATCTTACAGTAGGTGATGTTAAAATAGAAAATTTGTTACTGAAACATTTCAGCAGACCTTTCAAAATAACTATTCATGAACATAATAGTTCTTTTTGTATTGCTAATGAAGTATGTATCAAGTCAGTCGGGTAATTTATAGTTATTATGAGCTATATATTCAAAATTGCTTCAGTACCTATAGGAGACAATTTGTTAACACAGAACCCAGCCGGACTACAAAAGATAGTTCTTATAGGCTGATATACATCTTACCTTCAAAAGAGCAGTTCACTTTTATTAAGCTAAAAAATTTTATATTTTATGCAAGATTCTTAATTTTTTTATTTGCATTTTAAAAGTAGTAAATGAGCAGTATTTGTTGATTGTTCATTCAATTAGAATGAAAGCAAATTATATTTTAGCAAAAGTATTGACAAGACAAATCATGCATCCCATTTCCAATATATGTCGGAGAAAAGCCCCCCTCCTTCAAAATATGTTTATTTTTTTCCTATGAAAAATAATTCACCTCTATGTGAATTACTGACTAATAATAAAATAAATTATAAAAAGTACGCCAAGCAAGAAACATTTTCTCTGCATCAATTTAAACAAAATGATTTTAAAAAATAATAAAGCCACTAAAAAACAATTATGATAAAAGGAGGAGAGAGAAAAATGTGACAAGCAGAGAGACCAACCATTTGGAATTTTTCCCTATGTGTTATAGGTTGTTTATTTCACAGCCTATGTAGGAATGCACAAATATGTTATTTTTTCTTTATTCATTCCTACCTAATTATAATAATATATTCATAATTATAATAGTACGAATTTAAAAAATGAAGCTTTGGATTAACTGCAAAAGTACTGCAGTTCTGAAGCCCTAATGGATGAACAACGACTATCAAAACGATAAACTAATAAAAAATAATTTTAAAGTTGGCAACAAATAGATTAACAATAAAAATCAGCATTCAAAAACTAATAATTTTAATTATTTGCAGATTATACTTTAAAAAATATAAAAAGGAATAAATCTTTTATATTTTAACTGTGATTACCTTTAATCTGATTAAGTTCCATTAAAATATATTAAAACAGTTTTATACTTTTAATTAATAAAGTGGTAAAAGTGTTACAAATTAAATAAAAATTTAAATAATTTTATTTATTAAAAAGTTAAATGTCTACTTATGAAATTTTAATTTACTCAAAGATTTTTACTCTATGTCAGTTAAAAAAATAAATGCCAATGCATGAAAATAAAACAATTTTAAACCCCAATCTTCAAGGTATGACATAAATACTAAAACTTTTTTTTACAATGAACAGCACATGGATAGGCATCCCACTTATATACCAATCAACATGTAGATATTTGAAACATAACTACATGCAATATACATGTCAAAAATTATACTATATTATTTTTTAAGCTAACACAACAGTAATATACCCTGCAATAGTAATATTTGTAGTCCAGATACCAGCATAATTTGTTGTTTTCATTCTATCTGAATTGGAGTTGTGAATAACAGAACTTGTAGCTCTAATCCAACCATACATTAATGTTCAGACTCTTTCTGACAGCATAAAACTATTCCCTTCTCTGAATAATTGGTATAAATAGTATGTTTAAAATAATTAAGTCTCAGATTCTTTCTGTCATTGTATAGTCCTATTCTTACAGTTCTGGGAAAAGAGGAGTCATAAATCTGTCACTCCACTCTCAATAAATACAATTCAATTCACTAATTTCCTCTTTTTTTTTAATCTGTAATTTTGCTGTGAGCCAACATTAAAATTTTTCATATTACTATGGAATAAAGATTAAAAAAATATTTATAATACTTCACAAATAATAATAAATACCTAAGCGCAATTATTCATAAGTGAAAATATAGAAGGACATAGAAAATATCTAATTCATAAAAACATAAGCCAAGAACTTTTAGTTGAAATAGTTTATTACATGATTCAACCATTTCAATACGCTGAATTCGGTTAAATCAAGATACCAGAAGTATATAATAAGCCGAGACAAACAAACAGTAGCAGTGATCCAGAGCTCGGTAGTAGGCAGGTAAGTAAGGGGGCAAAAAGTTTATAGATAATTAAAAGTACCCAGCTAAAATAGAGGGTAGATAATTAAATTTAGAAATTTAGCAAGTTTTCCCTGATAAACTATTGTTTTATAATTCATAGTTTTTGACAGCTAAAATGAAATAAAAATTTTATTTTTCCCTGCAAGAAATGGGGTGGAGGGTAACTAACCCCTCATTTCCCCAACTCGCCGCCACTGCAAACCAACCTTCGACAATACAATAAAATTACCAAAATATAAATGTGCAGAAATTCATTTCTGCAACAAAAACTTGCATACAACAAAAGCCTAGCACTACAGGTCTTGATTTGGGATATAGATTGGCTGAAACTGTAAATATTAATTTCACGAGATCTGTTAAATTGAAAAGCTTCAACATATCTCATATCTGCAATTCTACACACATTTCATTAACACATACGTAATCAATTCTTTCAGAAATGCAAGTTTAAATTGTGTTCAATCTTATTTCAATCCTCATCTGTTTCTAATACATTTTAAACACGGTACCAGTAGGGAAGGCAGGTTTTCAGAGACTCAAATTCCTACTGACTTCAGCATTTTCCTCTATTCAATAGCATTAACTTGTTTGAAAAGAAATTCTTCCTACAACTTCCCAGAAAAAATAGATTGAAATTCCTTTATTCCTGGATTTGGTTGAAAAGCAGCTCTTTGGTCATAAGTGGGGAGGGATAATATTTGATTACAGGAAACCTACTGATAAGAAAATATGACCACATGATTGACTGAAATTCAAAATTCTTCATCCATCATCTCACAAATACATATACAGTTTCAAAAAAGTTCTTTTATTTAAAAAAATAAATTTATCCTATGCTTTTTACAGTTGCATAATGCAAACAAAATAGAGACTGCATAGATTGCTGTCAATAGGAAACTACATTAATTTACATTATATACCAGATTTTATTTACTTAAAATTCTAGATCTTACTTACTTTTTGTAATACATGGAAAAATTAGAATGGAATGCAAATGAACACATTATTATAAATAACATTTCAAGCATACCTACGGAACTGGTTCAGACCAGATTTTAGCATAAAAGACCAACAACAAAAACTCAGCAAAATGTTAAATTGAAAATAACACACACTTTGCAAAATTATAATATTTTGATGATGATTTTATAACTTATCAGGAGAAATAACACACAAAACCAATTACAAAAACATAATGAATTACAAATATAAAACATAATTGTATAGTCAATTACCAACAGCATTATTTAACTTACCTGGAGAAATTGAACATTAAAAGGAAAATTACCGGACTCATAACGGCCTTTTGGATCCAATGCCTGAGCGACTGGTCCATACGTTATAGGTAATGATATTGGGAAATCATCATCATTAATGTCATCTGGATTTATGTAATGTCTTATATTTTTCATTGCCATTTTGACTAGCTCCTTGTCGATATCAACACCAATAATGCTCCTTGGTGAGAAATATTTAGCCACCGCAAGTGTGAAATGTCCAGCATTACAACCTATATCTAAAACATCATTACCATTAAACCACTCTTGCTTCATGCACAAAATCCGATTATCTTGTTGTCCCTGGTTTCGATAACCGTAATATTGATGATAATTTCCAAACCTAAATTTGTATGCTTCTGCTTTTTTTTTATTATTTTTTTGCATTTGTTCGGAAGCCTTTCTTTTCTTATTCAGCCATTTTTCACCAACAGATGACCCATTTTTGCAATAAAACGCTTGCTGTCGTTTTCCAAAGGATACTTTCGGATTTGACATTTCAGAATTATTAAAAGTTTCTGGACTTTGCGAACGACTTACACGATTTGGATGAGACAGTTTCTCTTTCTACACGAAACACAACATGCTTCTAAAGAAGAGAAGAAAAAAAACAATATTATTCTTCAAACGATTAAATTATATTCCATACAAAACAATGACATTTCATCACCACACGTGTTTATACCGGAAAGAGAGAATGAAAACAACTTCTCATTGGTCAAATAAAATTCAGCCAGATTACGGTTACTAGATACAGGAAAGAGACCGATAAAAGAAGAATCCGACTGCAGGCAGATCTACGATGCAAAACACTTTTGGTAATATATTGCTTAAAGCCATTTACCACATCGGGTTTGGGCCATGATATGTTTAAAAATAATACCTTTTATATGAAGCGAAACGACAGGAGTGAACCTGACTTCCTTCTAATGTGCCAAAAAATGGGGAAGACAGAAATGATCTACAGAAGCGAAGAAAACTCTTCTGTTTCAAATTTTCGATTCCAATCAAATTATTTTGCACACGAATGATACTGAATTTTACTGAAAATATCAGACAGATCTTATATAGAAGATAATGATTTTGAGTGACTATCATCAGATTAAAAACTAAGATGTTGTTTTAACCGACGCATAATAACCAGCATATATATATATATATATATATTTTCTTTAAAGAGCCCAATATTTGCTTACATTTTTTGTTGGCGAATTATCACCTATCGGCGAATTCTTGAAACTTAACGTTTTCATGTATGAGGAATCAAGTGTACTCTACTTCAAAATTAGAGATAGCTATTCTTTCTTCTCTCACTCAACCCTTTGATCTCTTTTATCTCGTCTGTGGGTCTCCAATTCTCTGGTGTTCTGATTGAGAAATGTCAATGTTTTAATCGATCTGTGCATTTTAAGACAATAGGTACTCTGGGATCTGTAGATTTTTTCACAAGATTTAAATAATAAGCTAGTCAAAATGGGCTCCAAAGTTTCGAGAGGCGATTTTGAATGGGTTTACACTGATGAACCACATGCAACTCGCCGGAAAGAAATTTTAAGTAATTAATATTCTTTAAAAAATAATTTTTATATTTATGAGTTGAATGATCAGAAACTTTATTTCAGATATATTTATGAAACCTATTAATTTATTTTATATTTTGATTTTCTTATAATTTCTTTTAAATATTATGATTTTTTTATCAATGTGATAAAACGAGTCAGTCGTGTTTAATTATATTTTTTTCTTTGTTTTAATTATCGACATCCGTAGTTATTTGTTGTTGTTTTTCTTTTGTAGAAAAATATCCAGAAATCAAGTCTTTGATGGGTCATGATCCTAACTTCAAATATGTGGTTACTGGTATGGTGTTAGTGCAGTGCATATCTTTTTGGCTACTGAAAGATGCCTCTTTCCTTACACTGTTCATTGCGGCATACTGCTTTGGTGGAGTTATTAATCATTCACTTGGACTGGCTGTCCATGAGATCGCTCACAATTTAGCATTTGGTCATTCAAAGCCAATGTACAACCGCATCTTTGGAATGTTTGCAAATTTACCCATTGGCATTCCAATGTCCATTTCATTCAAGAAGTATCATTTGGAGCATCATAGGTATCAGGTATGCTTAGCAGCTAAATATTGCTCTAATTATAGTGAGTTAAATGTTTTAGAACAGTGTTTTCCAACGTGGGGCCAGTTTGGTTGTCAAAGGGGGCAATTCGAAAATGGACTTGTTCAGAGTTTAATATCGACCATCTATTGTGATTTAGCTAGTAGGTATATATAAATTGGCCAGATCAAAACAGCACATTTCTCTTTAGGATCTACTCAGTGAATAATTTTCAAAACTATAGATAAAAAAATGTTTTTAATCCTTCTAAACCTTAAAAAAAAAAAAAAATGGTGAAATTACGAAAATTTATTTCTTGCCTGAATTTTAGTTCTCCATAATATGTTTTGAAAATTAACTTACTATGTTTCTCAACAATATCCTAGTGATTTCTTCCCGAAACCTATCATTAAAGTTTCTTCAGTGAACAATTCAATTTTTGAATATTAAAAGTTATTATATATGTTAAGGGCAAAAGAATTTTTGAAAGGCTTAGGATGCAACAAAAAAGGTTGGGAAATACTGTTTCAGAATTTCTTTGTGAATAAAGACATGACATAATAACTTATTTTACCTCCCTTTTTTTTTTTTTTTTTTCTTTCTCCACTCTAAAAAATGTTATTGCCTTGAAAACAAATTTATATAGATATCATTACTTTATTAAGAAATTTTCTTTATGTTATATAACTGAAACTATTTTGATATAAACTTAAAATAGCCATTGATATTTGATTTAAGATTATGTTTATCTTTCTTGGCTGAAAGAATTTGTTACCATTTTTGCATCTTCTGCAGTTTAGTTGCCTGCTCGACGGTTTGACAGATAACATTAATATTTTATCAGTGTTCTTCTAAGTAAAATTGAATGTTCAACGATGTTGCTGATAACTTATATACTTGTCTTCCATCGTAAAATTGCTTTCTCAACTTCTTTTTTACTTCACTGATATCTTCGTTTATTTTTTATCCTCTTTAAATTGAATGCGACTCAACATAAAATTTCTTTCTTCAGCATTTTAACTTGGACAGTTCTTTTCGGAAAAAAATATGTGTCTGAATATGATAAGAATTCCTATGTGAAGTTATAAGGGTTTATTAAAGCATGACATTTTCTTTTGCTCTGAACTGATTAATTACAGTAATAATGCTAAAATGTGTCAATAATTTCAAACAAATATGAAATATATAAACTAGAAAAAAATATACAAGTTTAATTACATTTTTTCCTCTCAAGTTTTAAAGAAGATTGAAGCAAAAAATAAATAGTAATAAGAGTTCATTTTGATAATATGTTAAATTACAATAGTAAATCTTATTTATGTAACTATTGGAGGTAAATTTGTTTCTCCAAGAAGCAGTCTTGTCAATGATTTTTAAAACTTTATTTAATCCAATTAATATCTACTTCATTTACATAAAATATTGTTAAAATTTAGAAACGTGTGCGATTGTGGAAAAAAAAAATGAATTTAGCTGGTCTTATGCATTCAGTAGTGATATTTATAATTAACTTTCTAAGTTATTCTCATGATACATCTGTTATGCAGCTTATTGTTTAGTGAATTTATGTATTAAAATAGCAACAAACCATGTGCATGGAGTTATTTACTGTAAGTTTAGATAGAGTGCTGATTATTGCCAAAAATTAATTTATGCAAGTTTTGAATATTCTTCTGGTAAATCATTTTGGACTTAACGATTGATATCATTATTAAGATGATACTGCTATTATATGTTTGATAAATAAATGTTTATGACTTCGTGCTCATTAATTCTAATATGCATGAGTATAAGTTAGCTGAACACTTATATATATATATTAGCTGATATTATATATATATATTAATATTATTTCTTTAGATGTGTTTACTTCTTTTGGATTTGTTTACTATTACGGTTTTGCAATATTTAATGAATCATCTGCTTTCGTAATCCTTCAATTATTTTATTCAGTATGATTTCAGATTAAGTTAAAAAAAACAAAAAACATTGGATTTAGTGTTTGTATTTAATTGTTTATTGTAGATTTAATAATTTCGGTTCCTACCATTTAATTTGTAGGGATTTGTAATCTTTAAATGTATTGGTTTGAATACTATTTTTTTTTGCATGTTTGGATGTATAATTTTTATTGTGTATTTAAATTAATACTTTATTAGTGTATCTGTGGCAGTGTATTTTTTATTATGTTTATTGGTGTGTTTTACTGTCTTTCCATCATGCTGAAAAGCAATGGTAGTTAAGACTCAACTTTTACTGTTAATTTTTTAAATTTTTAGGTTATCAAAATAAAGTACAAGCAAGTATCGTTAATTTAATTAGAATGTCTTATTTATTACAAAATAAAACAAGGCTTTATTTATTTAGTAATATTAAAGAAAGAATCAGAAATAGATTATTTATAGCTAATCAATGAATGGCCGTGAATAATGTAGCAAGGCATATTTATCCGGCTTATCTATTTATGGTACTTCAGAGTAAAAGATATTTATTAGTAATCTCATAACAGCAAATGCGATTGAGATGTAAATCTATTTTTATTTCTGATATCATTTTTATCCTTCTAAATCGGGAAAATTGCATAACATCTGTCTATTTATGTTTTAAATGCCTTTAACAATGAATCAATTGTATTTATTTTATGTTGGACTTTTTTTCTTTAAATGTTACATAAGGAAAAGCATTTATTTAAATTTAAAAAAGAATATATTCCGTATGTATAGTAATTGTTTTAAGCATCTCAACAGGTTATTTATATTTCTTTTGTTAGCCAATTGTATTCATTTAAATTTTTATGTTGGAATTTTTTATGTAAATTATTGTTATAAAAAAGACATTTACTTAAAGCTTGAAAAGAAGTTTTCACATATAATATCATGTTGGCATTTATTAATATTCATAATTTATTTTGTTTTAAATTAGTTATAGTATAGTTAAAATTGTAGTTTTATCAAAAAAATTACTAAATTGATTGCTGCTTTCCTTTTATATATATATATTTAAACTTCTTCCTAGGGTGATGAAAAATTGGATACTGATCTCCCTACACGAATGGAAGCCAAGTTGTTCTGTACAACTTTCACCAAATTTTTATGGGTTCTTTTACAACCTTTCTTCTATACTCTGAGAGCTTTCTTCGTGTACCCAAAGCCACCTACATCTTTAGAAATCATTAACGTTATTGTACAGATTATTTTTGATGCATTTGTCTGGTATTTCTGTGGTAAGAAACATTTCTGTATACTTTATGATTTATTTCCATCCCTTCCCCTGTATTGCATAATTATGAAAAGATTTTAATTCATAATATTAATGTTAGTTTTGAATTGTTAATTTATGCTTCTGAGACATTCAACTTTTTAATATTTTCTGGACATATATTCAATTGTGTGTCAATATTTGTGAAATATTTTAATACTGTAAATTTTAAGATAAAAAAAGATTTAGAATAAATTAAAGTCTATTCTTATTAAACTACAAAAAATATTTCAAATTAATGTGTTAGTCTACAATGAAAAAAAAAACACTCAAAATTGATTTGAATAAACTGTGAATTGTATCTACATACTGTGTAGTATCTTCCTTTCTTTTTGATGACATGCAGTTGGATTATTAAAACTACTGATTTAATCATAAGTTAGCAATTTTACAACATCCTAAAGGCTTGCATTGCCTGTCTAAATTAGTGCATATAAAAAAAAAATTAGTCTAAATTTTTTTTGTCATAAAGACGATGGAAATCCATGAAGGTAGTTTTTAAAAAATTAGTCAAGGTTAAAAAACAAAATAATAAGCATTTTGAGAGAATTTTGTGTTAAATTTAAATGGGTGGAATGTATTTAACTAGTTTTTTTTAAATATATCCCAAAAATTTTAAATTTTTGAATTATCATAATGAGTTGTTGGCATATATTATTAATTTTTCTTAATAAAAAAATGTTTATAATTTAATTATTCATCTGTAATTTATATGAGGTTTCTAAAACTTTCCAGGTGCCCATATGATTGGTTACATGATTGGTGGAACTCTTCTGGCTATGGGTTTTCATCCTGTTGCTGGCCACTTCATTTCGGAGCATTACATGTTCAAGAAGGGGTTTGAAACCTATTCTTACTATGGTCCTCTGAATTTTATTACTTTTAATGTTGGTTATCACATGGAGCATCATGATTTTCCCAGTGTACCTGGATCTCGTCTCTCACAAGTAAGTTCTTTTTATGAAGCTTGAAAAAAACATGTAAATAGCTTTCATATTTGTACTATTTGGTATGTTTACATTCCACCATCCTTAAATATGTCAGGCAATTGAAATTTTTTGTCAAAACTCCCCCCCAAAAAAACCAAAAAATAAGCAAATAAAGAGATGTAAGAGATATGCCCTAAGATGCAATTAGATATTACAAACTGTGGGTGATTTAGCTTCTTAGTTATGTAGCCAAGTCCAATTGTCAACATCCATTTTAACCAACATTGGTTCTCTATTAAATAAAAATATATTGAAAATATGTATTCTGTAATTTTCACAATCATTAGGTAGATGTTTGTTTGGTATCATTTTCTAATAAACATGCAACACCCCTTGGCATCAATAAAGTTAATGTTGCTGGAGTCTCTTGGCCTCTATGGTAATGAATGTTGCCCCTAAATCTTTCTTTTGTTGGGGGGAAGAGCTCGTTTTTGCATTTTTAATCTGTCAGTTTTATTTGTGCTTTTCTATATGACTATTTTAATAGGTGGAGTAAAAGAAAGAATTATTGTTTTACTGGATGAGCTTGAAGAACAGGTAAGTGTGACCAATGATATGAATAAGAATGGACTAAATACTATTGATGTAGCCTTGAGATACAATGCACAGTTAGAAGGAGCTTTGAATATGGAGGGGATGCTTTTCATGATGTAGCAGCCAGAAAATCAATCTGCATGCCTAGATTGTTGGCTTTGTAGCTTCTCTTTTTGTCTTGAAATACAGTATACCATGAAAAATGTTTAATAATACATGGTACAGGGTATATAACATAAAAAGTGTTTTCACTTTTTCTTTTCTTATTATCCAGTATTTTTCACTTATTTGAGTTTCGGCTGTATTATGCAATGTATATTTTGAATTTGGTTTTGTCCTATTTATATACCAGGCAGAAAAATTATTGATAACTAAAATACTACTTTTGATGTACCAATGTTTTTTAACATTTATAAAAGCACTGCATCTTATATATAACATAATAAAATCATAACTTTTTACAAGGAAAAATTTTTGTAAACCCATTTTCATTTAAAAATCCTATTGTGGCCCTAAAATTGGACATTAACCCCTTAATATACAATGATGTCTCTGATACGCACATCAAATTACAGAATTTTTGCTATTTAAATCCTTATTTAAATCAACATAACAAATAATTTTAAATACAAAAGTCATCTGGACACTTTTAAATGTCTCAAGTATCAAGATTGAAATAATAATAAATATCTCAAATGGGTGGTGGCATCTTATTAGGAGGTTAAATAAAATTGTATGCCAAGGGGTTAAGTTAGAAAATGTATTAGTTAATGGCAAATAAAAAAGAATCCAATTTAAGATAACTTGTTCAACAAATTTTAGAGAAACATTTCATTCAAAATTATTTTGTTAATCATATTTGTTTATATAAACTGAATTATCTAGGTCCTGTAAAAGTTTTTATGACTCTACTTGGGGTCTCAATGGATAATTAAGGAAACTGTTATAATGAGCTGAATTTCAATTAGCTATCTATATTTATAGTATTTTCCATAAGTTTTTCTCAAATTTTGAAATGGCTAACTTATTTGTACTGTTTTATTTTATAAGATGATTAATTTTAATCTGGCTTTTTTATTTGTTAAAATAATGATCTATATAACATTTCTACTGAAATGCGTGTATTTTTATTTTTTTGAGATATATGCTTTATATTTAAGGTAAAAAGCATTGCAAAGGAATATTATGACGATTTACCTCAACACAACTCATGGATGAAAGTTATTTGGGATTTCATCACTGACCCAGCTATTGGGCCCTATGCTCGAGTCAAAAGGCAGCACAAACCAAGGGATTGAAACTCTGCTTCTTAAAGATGCTTTAAAAATTGTAAATTATATGTTATCTGTGTATTCTTAATGCTCAAACATTTTTAATCCTGTATTATGTTGAGAAATATGTTTATCTATATTGCTTAATTTAAAAGAATTGCTATTGGCTATAAATATGCTGGAATACGTGATTTGTACAAAATAAATGTTGTGTATATTTAGTCCATTTTTTTTAAATGGATTATCTTTTAAAAAGGATTTGTTTAAGAGTGAAGTGATTGGGTTTCCTTGTAAACTTATTTGATCTGTAACTGTAGTTTAGAATCGTGAGTTTTTCTGTGATATGAAGAAAGCTTAGAAACATCCAGTAACTTTTACTGGGATTTTTTTTAAAAAGTGTAGGCTGGTAGTTTCAAAAATGCAGAAGGATGGCATTTTTTTTTTTTTTTTTTTGAAGCAGTTATATAAAAATTAAATTTTATAACTATAAGGAGTTTTCTAATAAATAATTCTGAGTTCTAAAATTCATAAGATGTCAATAACATAAAAGAATTATTATTTTGCAGTTTCTGAAGCTAGAGAGAAGTACTGAAGAAAAAGGCAGTGCTGAAAATATTTTAAATAAAAAATTTTAATTGCTAAGAAAGATTTTGCCCAACTTTTTTAAAGTACCCAAGAAATTCTAAAAATTTAGTGTTTTAAAGAATATAATAGTTTTTGATTTATTAATGTTCTAGCTCACTTTCACATTGTTATAAAGATTTCTTAAACTTACTGTTTTAACATGCTTCGCATTATACCTTTCAGACTGTTCTCATTGCATTATTTTATGTACTTTGAAAAACATTAGAAACATATTTTATTTTATACTGCAGACTTATAATTATGTTGCATGAAGACACAAATTGTTTTCATCAAAGCATTTCTGTTGAAACTTTTATGACGCTGAAGATTCAATACACAAAAAGTGAAAAATCCATTTTCTTAATCTGGGATTCTTATTATTGCACTATCATTTTATGAGTATTTGTGACTGTCACATGCTTTAGATTCAGTAGTTATTCATAGCATTTATTATAAAATTTTAATTTTGGCATTATCTTGAGTAAAATATGACTGTTTAATATCAAATTAATGCAATTGCTTCTTTGGAGTGACATTAATATTTATTGTTTGGTATAGTATTACTAGATGTAAATGATGCAAAGCAGTTGAACTGGCATTTTTGGTTCTTCATGCTCATTTCCAAAGTGTCTTAACTCGTACTTATTTATTCAGTTTCTTAAAATTTCATGTTAAAAGATTATTATATGTCAAATATGATGGCTTATTCTATTTGAAGTCGCATTTTCATAGCTGAAAGAAGTGACGTCAAAATAATTGGCAGCTTGGCGAGTGAAACAAAGTCTACATGTCGGAAATAGAAAATCCAAATTGGTTTCTTAGTCATTAACCAACAAAATTAAACTTCAATACTGGAAACTTTGATTTATTATCGATGTGTTTGTAGGTATTAAATTCAAAATCATAAAACTGCTCTTTGAATTTTTTTTACTGTTACATTCTTATAATATACTATAATAAAATAAAAATTCAAATATTGTCACAAAGGTTCAAAAGTTTTTTTGTATGGTAGTTTTGTCTGATTTATACTTAGTTTGCTTTTGTGTTTCAAGACAGAAAGGGAAGATTTATGTTTTGCTTAGCAATTTTTGTGTATTGGATGTGCTTGGCTTACAACTATATGTTAAAAGCTAAGAGCTTTTATTCTTAATTCCAAAGTTGTTTATATTATTTGCTTTATTATGCTTTTATTACGTAAATAAAATAAATCAAGATACATTTTGAAATCTTTTTTTTTATATTAGTTAGGCTATTTTTTAATGTCGGATACATAATAAAGTTACTAGTAAATATGTTAGGTATTAAATATTTTTTATTTTATTTTGATTAAACATTTATTTAATCTTTGGTAACTAATTCAGTTATAAATAAAATTGCTCTTTAACACTTATAATGTTATTGTTTCTAGCGTAAAGTGTCTTTCTTGTTTTTTTCACTTGCCTGTTGAACAATTTTCAGTCATATTTCTAGTCCTGTTCTATATTCTGTTTCTTTTTTTAAAATGTTAAATTGTTCTTTTAAAGAGTGAAACATGTAAATGAGGTCATCAAATTTCACTTCATTATATTTTAATGAGTTAGACACATATTCTTCCACAAAATGTGAAAAATTATCATTGCTAAATTATATTTATTTCTTTGAAACTCTTAAGTAATTTGATTTTGGATTATTTATTTTTATTCATGAATTATGAATGTTTCCCTCATTATTATTTACTTTTTTTTCAGTAAAGGATTTATCTGAATAATAGTGCCATACAAAATATATAATTAATTTGTTTAATTATATATTACTTTTTAACTGCTTGGATAGTTAAACGTTTTATATCAAGGAAAGGAAAATAAATGAAAATTGTTTAAGGGAAACTAACAATTTAATGTACAGACAAGAAAATTTTTTGGAATGTAGCAAGAGTTCATAAAATATTTATTTTGATAATTTATTTTTAAATTTAAATATAAAACATTGCTAATAACATATTTCTCTTTTTTATGGGTTATGTTTAAAAAACTTG
The DNA here is from genome assembly GCA_013235015.1 of Araneus ventricosus. Lineage (NCBI taxonomy): Eukaryota > Metazoa > Arthropoda > Arachnida > Araneae > Araneidae > Araneus > Araneus ventricosus. The sequence goes on from BGPR01000069.1 coordinate 52,196, forward strand.
ACTGGAATGGTAACATAATTGATGCAAATATTAAACATTTTGGTTTGGGAAACTGTGCATTGATTAATGAAGGTTTATGAAAATGGATAATTGAAATTATTGCTATAGAAATTAAAGTTATTCATTTATACTGAAAAGTCTGTTTTGGAAAGTAATATAATATATAGATTGTACATATGTAAAAAAGTCTATCCTTAAAAGTCTGTTTACATTCACAAATATTTAAGAGCATATCATATTGTTATAAATAGAATTTCACCATGAAAGATGTGTGACTGAGTTAATTGTTAATTATAACTGTCTGTATTAGGGCATTATTTTTAACTATCCAAGCATCATTGGATTCATTCCTATGACTAAATTTAAGCGAGTAAAAATCTGTTCTTAGCCAAGTATTTTTCTTTGGCTCACTTTTTAGTTACATTCTCTTTTAACAGGGTTTGTTATTAAAATAAAGCTTTATAATGTTCCTACATCATGAATTTATATCTTTATATACCTTGTTCTGTTTTTTGTGTAGTTTAAAATTGTTTAATGTATGTGTCTGCTTGTAAAGATTTTTTTTTCTAACAAAAATTTAAAATTTGTGAAATTCTTATGGTTTTTGTATATTTGTTGAATAATTGTTTCAATGGACTTATGAATATAAGTAGTTTTAGGACTAAATGAAAAATTTTATGCTTGATTTATATTTTAATGATTTTTTTTATTGGATATTATTTGTAAGTTAAATTTGATTTGTACTCTTCAAATTTATGGGGGGGGGGGGCAATTATTACTTGAAGACCCTACAAAGATATATTTTCTTTGTAATAAATGAGCTTTCAGTGCTTTCTTTGAAAATTTTCCTATGTGTTCTAAGACGATGTGACTTGTTCATATTTTCTAACATTTTTTGTTAGTTTTTAGATTTTTTTTCCTTTCTTAGTTTTGTGTTTTAAACACGCGAAAAACTTATTTTTTCTATACAATTCGAAAAATTAAACACATAAAGGGTATTTTTAAATGTTTCCATTTGTATGGAAATTTTTAAATATATATATTTAGTAGTTTGTTTTCATTGTAGGAGATAAGATGGGCTTTGATATTTTTCAAATATGACATTTATTTCATATTGTTTCAGCATGTCTAGAAAACCATTTTGTAAAAAAATAAATTGAAAAATCTTATTGAGAGCTTCAAAATCACAAGTATTACATTTTGAAACTAAATTTTGCCATGCAATGAAGGCAATTTTAATCCTAAAATATAAATGATGAGTATTAATAATCTTATAAATAGTATAAAGTACAAATATGAAACTCAAACACCAAAATTAGTATGATAAGTAAGTTTTAAAGTAGAGACAAAATGTGCATGCTTCTTTGTTATTCATAATGCTAAAAAGAAATATTAAGATTTTTAAATGGAACATTTTTAAGTCAGTGTTATGAAATTACTTTAAAATAAGTTATGCGATATAGCACCCATATAATATTGTCTGTGTGTAATTAATTGTTTTAAGCTGTAGTTTTAGAATTTAGTTATGAAGTAACCAGATTAATGTTAGGAATAATAAATTGATTCCTTTTATTGAAATGGTTTTATTCAGTGCTAAATTCTAGCACAATATTGTACCCATCTATGAATTGCATTTCTTTTTTAAGCTGATTATATTAAAATATTTGTTCTTATGAAATTTTATTTAAACATATCTAAGGGAAAGTAGGGGTCAGACTTAAATCATTTTACAATCAAAATTTGCTAATGTCAAATGATGTTTCTTTAGCAAGCATCCTTTTGTTCAAATATTCTTGAATTTGACTATGCAGATCTTCTGTGTATGATCCATGTATCTTCTAAGAATGAAATACTTCTAAATAAATACTTATTATTAAATACTGTGTTGTAGTTTTAACTTGACACATTCCAATATACAGACATGACACATTTCTGCGGATTTCGGCTTTTTCAGCATCAAATTTTATCATTCTTAATTTTTTATTATATAATAATTTTACAATATTTTTAATATCTTAAGCACTTTTTGTATAAATTTGTTTTATTGTGCGTTTAATTATACTTATTTTACTTCTCGGTATTTATGTTTGGCACAATTCATTATTTATGAAGTTCAGCTTTTTTTGTTCCAAGCCTGTGTCATGTTTGAATATAAAGTACACACTATAAAGAGTGATGTTTTTTCCCTTCTACATGGTGTTATTGCATAATTACTTTAGACTTTAATTTAGACTCATTTCAAATTCTGCATATGGTTACTGTCAAAGTTAATTTGGATTGTTTTGTTATGAAATATGCTTTTTTTATAGTTTCTTTATTGTAAAATTTAATTTTTTTTTAGCTGTGTTTGAAAAAAAATTGACCATTCACAGTTTTCAGGTTTAAACAATATATATAAACTTTCACATATTTATTAAATATAGAAAAAAAAATTGAAGGAACATTCAAAATTGAATTAGTTTCTTTTATTCCGGCAAATCTTCACAAAAGAATGTGTAATTGATATTGAAAGCTCCACTTCTACACATTCTATTAACCCATAACATCTATATGAAAGAAAATGACTCTTGCTTACGCTCTTTAATATAAAACCTAAAGGCATAGGTGTTAATAATACTGAGTTTTGAAATGGGGGGGAAAATTGCTTTGTACTACAGTAGAACCCCGCTAATCCGAACCGATTTTATTTTTGAAAATTATATGTAATTGAAAAGATTTAAATATGCATACTAAAAACAAAAAAGTTCTTTTCAGCATGCATAATTTTGTACACATTGAAGAAACTAATGCAATAATAAGGGATGAGATTCTTCCGCTTTTTTGTTATTTTGGAGAAATTTCGCTTTTTTTTCTCTCAAAATTCCGTTTTTTTTTTTTTTTTAAATTTTTCGGATTTCCGGGTTTTTTTTCCCCCGCTGCAAAATTTTCCCCTTTCTTCCGAAAATTCCGCTTTTACAGAAAGAAAAGAAACCTTTCCATCTTCCGTTTTTGAAAGAAAATTCTGGGAAAATATGCTCGACCACTCTGCTTAACTCCTCCGGCTAGGAAACTAGCTGTTTCATCTTCTAATGAAGAATCAACATTATATCAGCAAGCTCTACATGGATGAACATTCCAACATATTCTGTGCCATTCAAAGTATTAATTACCACCTTTTTACAGAAAACAAAACTTCTGTGGCATATTTTGCAAAAAAAAAATTTGCATGAACATGTCGAAAAAAAATTAGATAAAAACTTAAGGTCATCTTGAGGGCGTACCAAGATGAAGAAATAAAATAAAAAAAAATGGAACAAAAACAAATAAACTACATCAAAAAAAGGGGAAAACTCCTGTCAAAAGAGGTAGCTAAAAAGCTGTGTGCAAATGTAGCAAAAAAGAAGAGAATAAGACATAAAAAAAATCTCAAAATAAAAAATAAAACCGATGATTTACCTAGACATTCTAGAGATAATGTAGTCCCGACAACTGTGCCAGTAATAAACAAAGAGATACTATATAATGAAGACTGTGCAAAAACTTTTGCCTCTACTGAAAAAAAAACTTGCAGGGGATACAAACACATCCTTTATCGAAGAAAAATCTGTCAGATAGGAGCCCTCCAAAACAAGGGGTGAAGCGTATTAATGGAGTTCTGTTACTAACAAAAGCCACACAAATAAAAAAAAGAAAAAAAAAACCCGCTTCTTTAACAATTAAGGAAATGTTTCAAATAACAATAATGCTAAATGAATCAGTCATTGTAACTGTACAATTTCTCTACCCCTCTCACTTTGTAAGGTGTAAAATCATTGTACTGTTACTTTTTCAAAAAGATATAAAAACAAAAGAAATAAAACAGAATTCAGTATATGATGCATTATTATAATTTATAAAGAGCTTACTTTACACAAAAGCACTAAATGTGTAAAGAGCACTTTACACAATTGTACGAAGCAAATGAAATTATTTGTCCTTATTTTTATTTATTTTTTGAGCTAACTTTTATCAAAAGGCTATTAAATACAATTCTTCTCAGACTTCTGTTGGTTGAATGATGCATCTCAGTGATGTTCAGGTGGTAAATATGTTTTAATGTCTAATTTTGTATTTTCCGATGCCCCTGATGATGTGTTAAACTTGTTTGTTAATTTTTAATGTAAATGATTTAATAATAATTTAATATTCTTATTTATACGTACTGAATTATAAATAATTAATTATTATAGTGGAATATTTTCATCATGTGTTGCATGTTCTGATGTTTTATTTCTTAAAACATCTTTCGCATATAAATTATGGTACAAATTTTTTGCTCGCGTATGATTTCAGTCTTTTTGCTTTTTTGCCAATCTCATCCCTGAATAATTCAAGGAATTACATTTAATAAAAACACATTACATTAACATACACATTTACGATCCTTTGGGGTGAAGAAATTTGTCTAACAAAGTCATGTTATTCTTGACGTGGAAGCAATATTATGCCAACGTCTCATAAACATTACGTCTGTTGATGTCGCATTTTCACTCTGCTCTATGTATTGCAGTGCTATTTCTAGTGCATTTGCAGCTTCTGAATGGGAAACGAGAACATTCTCTGGCTCATCAGTTTCTTCTAGATCAGAGTTAGCTGATTGGCTTCAGTATCACAAGACAAGCACTCAATTACAGTGTGTTCAGTTGTGTCTTCACAGCCTGAGATACATTTAATAAGCGGAAGAATTTTGGTTTTGCTTGCTTCTCCCTGTTCAACTTTGCTAGAATCAGCTAAATTTGGCCATAACTTCTTCCATGACTTTACTAAACAATTTTGTGTAACATCGTCCCGTGACTGCTCAAGATACCCAATAAATTACATCTTTTATTGTGATATTCTTTATAAGTTGCAGTACAGAGTCGGAACTATCATCGATTCAAGAGATAGTAGTACTGAGTACTTATAACTTACATTTTTTTAGCACTCATCTTTTTCTTTTCTATTTTTATCGGAATTTTGGGTAATCCGAAAAGGAACCGGTCTCAATTAGTTTGGATTAGCGGGGTTCTACTGTACTTGGAATTACTTGCTGGATCCAGGGCCGGCTCCGGAGTATTTGACGCTCTGTGCGAAATTGTGTGAAGTATTTAATTTAGGATTCAATTTTATTGATCACAAGTAGAGTTAACAGAAGTCTGAGTTCAAAAACTTTTTTTAAACATGGAAGGAACCCTATATTTTCGAAAGAAATATCCAGTCAAAATATAATATGGATTAAGAAATGAATTATATATGACTAAGGAGAAATGCAAGGCAACTCAAAACTATGCTTTAAAAAGTCTCAGGCAGGTCAGAATTGATCAGTTAGTGGGATATATTTGTCTGGATTCCACCTCAAATTGTCCAGTTCAATCATTCCTTGCAGCTAACATTTGACAAATATTTTCATTTGAACTTCATTTTTTCAGCGATGTGGAATATAATCACTCTGAACTAACACTGTTTTTCACATGTCATGCTTTCTTTAACATCACTTTTAGAATTTCCCCACGACTTAATATTTTTAAATAAGCTTTAGAGAACGATAGCAGTATGCAAAGCAGTTCTAGGTTGTTTGCCTGATTTGATTTTCTCTTTACTCGTGTGCAAAATGATACACATGAAAAAGTAACTACGCTAACATTAATTGGTAATTGTAATATGTTCAACATTGATTAAAAATATAGTCCTTATTTTGGATTAATATTTCAACACATTACATGCTTTCTACATGCAGCTGAGCCTGCTGTGCCACTTAGAAACAAAATTATTCTGTCTCCTCTAATGATTGCTGGAAGTACAAAATTTATGAATTATTTTTTAAAGTTTAGGATAGGTTATATTTCAATTGGTACTCACTTATTTTAAATAAATTAAACAAGATTAATTAAATGGCATTTGGTCCTTTTCAAGTAAAATATTTCAGTATGTTTTGAACATTTATATTTGCTATGCGTTCATTGTTTAGTTTTGGTTTAATTTTTAGTTTTTTCCCCTTCTGTTTAATTGTTTTGGTATTTTCTAGGAAAGACAGAGCCACTATATATTTTACACATTTGGCTTTGTGCAAAAAACATTTTTAGGGCTGAGACGACACACAATAGCTGATGGAACAAGTATTATTTTGCCTGCTTTTAGTCTTTCATTTGTTCGTTCATGACATGCATAGTTTATGTTTCATTATGAAACATTTGAAAGTTCTTAAACAAAAGGAACAATGTTTCCCCGCTAATTTAAACTGACAGTGTAAAAGGATTATTTTGAGATTTAACAGCTGTAAAGGTATAATATACAAATTTCATAATTTAACAAAAGTAGTAGCACACTAGATATTAAAGTGATATGAAAATGTTAAAACTATCATATTGCAGTTATAAATAACTCATTATATATGTATACTAGCTGATAAGCCAGCGTTGCTTGGGATACACATTTTTTCATATGCCTGCTTCTGTTTATTATACAAATTATTGTCTATATACGCCTCTACAAATTATTGTCACTAACCTTCTCCAAGAAACGTAACCTCCTTTGAATCCTTTCTTGTTGAATTGAAACTTTCAATTCAAGCTTTAAACACCTTAAAACAGTATGGTTTGAATGAAAATTCGAGAAGTTTGGAAATTTTTTTTCTGCTTAACTTTGAAACACAATGTACCATGTAAAAATTAATACAACTTTAAAATGAACAATTATACTTTCAATGTTTATAAATTAAAACATGGTAGCATAATATTTTATTTTGCAAAAGAAAAAATAAATAAAAATATAACAAACTGATAAATTAAACACCAGAAACATAACTTATTGTGTGTATTTGAATAATAATGGAGGGAAAAAAAGTATAGTTCAAAAAGAATAATAGAGAAATAAATTTTTAAAAAATGCAAGAACTGATAAATCAAACACCGGAAACGCAACTTTTCTTCTTGGGCGTATTTGAATAATAATGAAGAAATGGGCAAATATGCCCGAATTTACCTCTTAAAATTAAATCGAATTTTTAAAAAAAATTACGGTGTTAGCTTTCTCTTGTTCTAATCCATCACTGTGCCAAATTTGGTCCCTGTAAGTTAAATGGTCTGGGCGTGCATAAAGAACAACAACAAAAAAAAAAAACATACACAGGGTGGCCATCATTTTTGCTGTTTGAGTTTCCCTGACTTTTCCAGGTTTTATAAAAAAATTTCCCTGACTTTTTTCGGAGGTAGCCCGTCAACCATAGGAAAAAAAAAAAAAAATCACCTGCATATTGGCCATACTAAGTTTTCATTCAAACCATACTTGTTTGAATGAAAAAGCAAAATACTTGAAAAAAGAACATTTATTTAAAACTTTTAAACAATAAACCATAAAATAACTAATACATCTTTACAATGAAAACTCTACTGTACAGAATTTTCCCGGCGTTTCTGACTAAAAATATATAAAAAAAAATCTTTAGAATGATCAAAATGTTAATAAAAATATGTGTTGGAATTTAAAACAAAGATGAAAAAAATGCAAGAAAACGATTTTTTTTTCTGATGTTAACAAATTAAAACACAGAAGCATAATATTCTGTCACTCGAATCAAAAGAAAAAAAATTTTGTATTCCAACCAACTTCCTGTAATATGGCTCAAAAAGAATCTATACATATAAAAGGCAATGTTTGTGTGCATGCAATGTCCAGACGAATCGATCGCACTTACAGCCTTGAAATTTGGCACACAGGTAGTCTTAATGGTGACTCAATGCACCTCAAAGCCAGAATTAAAAAATTTTATCTAGAAAATTTAGTATTTTGTGTTGTTTTGGGGGATTTTTCATACCAATTTCTCAATAGAATGGTTTCGGATAATTGTATGAAAAAAGAGCGATTTCTGTTCATATGACAGCATATGAGAATGAACCTATAACTTCAATAGATTAATCCTGAACTACCGTATTTTATCTTCTGTATATATCTCATAGGCTAGATTTTTATGCAGTTTTTTACCTTAATTGTTACCGAGTATGTTTACTTGCAATTAATTAAAAATTAGGTTAAAAGAGATTGAACCTTTAGTTTGAAACATCGTAGCATGATATTGTAGGCTCGATTCGCCTGTCTTTACATTATTTTTTTAAAAAATTACTCTTAATTATAGCAACTTGTTATAAAAATGCTTTTAAAAACGTATTAAAATTAGAGAAAAACTTGTATCGAAAATTGGTATAGCTGAAAAGTCAATTTTTTGAATTTTAAAGTGGTGTAAAAATAGTTTTTGTGTGATAATATGCTCTAACGTGAATAAGGAAAAGTGTTTTGATTAATTTTTAGTTAATTAAGAATCTAATTAAAATTTTGGAAAACCCTCTCATAGTGAGCACCTACTATCCAAGAAGTCACAATGAACCAAATTTTGTAGCTCTAAGTCCAACAGTCTGCCCTGCAGAATTTTGAAAATTTTTTGTATCCAGCCTATAAGCATTTATAATGTTATAAAAGCTTTTTGGAAATACAGCAGATACCCATATAATGTTATTTCATATGATGCATGAAAAAATTATGATTGTACTCATACAGCATGATAAACAGGCCCATATTATGAGTAAGATAAAATTAATATTTTTTAAAAAATATTTTTTTTTGATTCAATGGGTCATCATCCCACTGTTTTTAGTTTGAATGAAGGCCCCCCCCCCCTTTATCGTTGTTTACAAGGTTTGCATCACTAATATTTTAGAGACATGTTTGAACTTGCATAAATTCATTTGATACTTGCATGTCCCTCATAATGTGATTTCCTCTTCTTGGAATACATCCTCTGCGTAGTCAATGTTTAAAATAAGAGAATAATTTTTGTAAAAAATATCCCCCGTCATACATACTTGTTTTTAGAAAGACACTCAAGCCCCCTTACACAGCAGATAAAAAAAAATCTAATAAGGCTATGCATTAATGATGAACTAAAATATTTTTCAGACGAATTTAATGAAACAACACATTTAAAATTTCTATAAATGAGTCTAAACTAATCAATGTAGATGTATCTCATCAATTCCATTTTTATAGGAAAATTTCTTCTAAGTTAAGGGATGAAAACTCTCAATTTTATATAATTACTGATAAGATATATTTATGAACTGTTAAGGAATTTGTCCTACATACACAAAATTGACTTTTTTTAGATGCAGCAAAATACTTAAAATAAAAACAAATATATTTACTCCATAAAAAATTTTATTTGTAAAATGATTTTATCAATATACAGCTGCAGCAAGATATCCAACTTTTAGAGCATTATACAGTAGTAAAATATATAACAAAAATATTTCCAGCTCATCTTATTAGCATTTTTAGTCATCTTCAGAATGAATAGGTACAGGATATATTAGAGAAAAGAGAAATAATAAGAAAGCATAAAGTACAAACAATAGTAAAATACTGGTGATAGGATTATAACCATACAGGTACAAGCTTAACAGTAATACAAAGAAATAGGCAAGTAAATGTTTGTTAGCCAGAACACGCAGATTGATTCGAGGAGGCAAGTGAACAGGGGTCCAAGACACTGACATCATATCTTTAGATTTGTTGACATCAAAGTAAGTAGCCGGTTTTGACAAAATTCGACGACACATCTTCCCAAGAAGTGAATCACGATAATAAAGATGATGAATTTCTGCTGCATACTGTGAAATTTTTATGCAGAAATAATTATAAATACAAAAGTTGAAGCAACATTACTACATTCTACATACTAGAGTTAAATTTTTAATAGTTAACTAGACAAATCAAATAAAATACTTCAGTCTAATCAAAATGAAATAAACTTTTATAATAAAAGTTGTTGTATGTTTTATAAATGATTTCTTTATAGTGTTTAAGGAACATTATTAAGCAATAAATATAAAAAATTGGCTCAACTGTAAAACAGGAATACATTTAAATATTATATTTTCTTTTTAATTTCATGCAACATAAAGTTTTAGAGAAAATCTTAACAAGGCAGTAATTTTCTTTTTATGAAACAGAAAAATATGAATTTATAATGCACAGTTACAAATATTTGATAATTAGAAAGGAACTTTCAAATTTTGATATATAATGAAGGTTTGAAAATCTTTTACACTACAATACCTAAATTTCTTAATTATTCATATATATATAAAACAGTTTTCATTGCTAAATTTAAGGATTGTTAAAAATGGATGCATTTAATGATAACAATGGATGATGATCAAATAAAAAATATTACAGTGAAATTGGCAATTTTGGTCTTCCTGTTACAATGTATGCAGCATACAAACTTCCCCCCCCCCTTTCTTATGAAGGATGCTTCAAATAATAAGAACGTAAAAATATTAGTTTCATTAAGAAATATTAGTTTCATTAGGAAATATTAATAGTCTGGCATTATTTTTGGAAACTACTGTAACAAAATAGGTAGTAATTAAATGAAATCATTGTCTGGAGTTAAAGTTGCTAAATACAGTTAAGTACTTCAAAAATTCAGTTCCTTTCACAATCAAATTCTGTGGAAGTCATTTTTATAGATAACAAAATAAATTAATGACAAAAAATTTATATAAATAACTGACTGTAACTAAGGAAACATTATAGGTTGCATTTAAAAACAAAAATCCTAAACTTATCTACAATGAGAAAAAAACAATAGGAAATGACTTATTTATGAATTATTGAGATGTATTTATGTGCATTCACAAAAGTATAAGAGAAATGGTTGGAAAAAAAGAGTTAAATCCAGACATCTATAATCTGAATTGCATAACCAGATGAAAGTATTTCGTCAAGCACGAGTAGTGGATTAAAAGGTTTATTGAAAAAATAATAAATAAATCTCCATAACAGATTTCTCCCATATAAAGTTACACTACACCAGATAATTTACACTTAGACACAGTGAAAGTTAATATAAACAGAAATTTTATTAATATTTTACAATTCTAATATTATTTAATTTTTCCATTTAGTTATGCAGCTAGATAGCAGATTCTACTAATGCACCATTCTCTTTTCAGTCTTTTAAAAAATAGTTGTTAATTTTATTAAGTTAAGTAAGCTGCAGACATTAAATTTGTAATGAAATTCAGAAATTCCTGAAAAATTAATCTGGATGACATTATACTTCAATTATGCCCAGTCAGAATGTCTGATAGCGCATTGCCTGACTTTTAAAGTAAAACTTTTTATTAAAAACATAAAAATATTTACCTTCTCATTGACCTGTTGTGAGATTTCATTGCAGAGGCGAACCAAGAAAGCATTCTCATATGTACGTACAGGCTGTAAATCAGGATTTCCATTATAGTTTATTACAGGCTTCTTTTCCTTTCTTAATAGCTGGTTTCGCTCAGCCATTGATAACTTATGTAATTTTGAGTTATCCATTCTTTCAGATCTGTTATTATTAAATGATGAACAAGAAGGTGAATTTATAAGACTGGCTGGTGGGCTATTCAGTGTCGGAGGTGAAACCTGTCAAAATAGCAATATAAACATTAGAAAAAAAAATCTATGATTTATTACAATTGAAATCGTATTTTTGATCATTTTTATAAATGCATATTTTAAAACATTTTCCCCTCGGATAAATTCAATCAATAACCAACATAATTTCAAATTGAGTTTCTGAAAAAAATTTTGACTTAAAAAGTAGCAGCTTTCAATTTGCCAAATATCATTCACAATTTTATGATTTTTTGGTAGCAGAAGGAGTTAATCTTTTGGTTTTTTTTTTTACTTATAATAGTCTGCTAAAACCTCTTCCAAGCACTTCAGCATGATTTTTTGTTTGTACTTTTAAATTTATTGTTGTATGCCTATTTTTTTGAAAATTCTCATAAGTAATTTTTTTTTTTTGACTCTCAAAATGATTTGAGATTTTCGTGTACACATGCTTGGGTAAAGCACATATAAGTGCCACTTACTACAACACAAAATAATTCAATATGAGGCAGAGCTGAATCGTCAGCAGACGCCTTTGACCTTAACAAGGGATTCTTACTCTGTACTATCCCTATTTGTTTCAACCATCTATCCTAACGGTGGTCCTATACATATGCAACCACCTGCTGATCAACATTTTGTATTTTCCTTTAGATGTATAACCACCACCACTAGCGGTAATCATCAATTTGAACTAGTATTTTCTTATATATGTAACTACCTATCATAGTGGTAGTAATCAGACTGTTGCTAAATATGCCAAGTAATAATTTTTCGTAATGATCGACTCAACATAAAATGGTCTATTGTTGATTAAAAAAGGCCTGTTAGAAAAATCTATGTTCTTCCCACTCAGGAAATCAAAAAACAAAATTATATCTTGTAAGTCAACCTTTACTCTAAATTTTGTATATATTCCATTGCATTGACTTCAGTATCCTTTATTTTATTATCCTGTATTGTATTATATATTTTGAGACATTAATTGTGTTGTAATAACCATTTTGCATATAAGGTAATGTTCATTGTACTTTTATTAAAATTGGGGCGATTTTAATGTCACCCCCTGGTATATATGAACCACTACCTACAAGAAAACAAAAGAAAAAAATTATTCATTACAAGGCAGAGCTGAGTGGTGAGCAGATATCTTTTACCTTAACAAAGGGTTAGTAACTCTGTACTATCCTTTCTTCAACCACCTGTCTATGGCCCTTTATATATGTAACCATCCATCCATCCATCACCAGTCTGTATTGCATTATCTTTTTATATAAGTAACTAATCATCCTAGCAGTGGTCATCAATTTGAACTAGTATATTCTCATATTTGAAACTATCTGACATCATAGCAGTAATAATTGGACTATTAGATATGTTAAGTAGTACAGTAAAACCGATGTAAAACAGACACCATAAGAAACAGAATCCTGTCTTAAGCAGAAAAAATATTTGGTCCCATCAAAAAATATAGGAAGTTCCATAGTTCATCCCCTCCTTAAAACGGAACCTGTCTAAAGCGGAAATGGACAGAATTTTTAGGAACAATTCATAATATTTCATTGTTAGAAAACCTGTTTTAATGGACACAAATTCTCGCCTAATCTCTAAAATTATTTTTATTTCCTTCAGTAAAAAAAAGAAAAGAAAATAAAAACATTGCGTGGAGTAAACCGTTTTTGTTTTTCTTTCATATAATGATATGTATATCACACATTTTAAATGCGCTTACTCATCGTTGTAGTTTAGCTTTTCGTCATTTAGTTTTAAGCACTGATCAAGATCAAACAGGGTTCCCACTCTTATTGAAGAAAAAATATTTAAGGACTTTCAAGGACTTTTTAAGAAAATTCAAGGACCATAAAATTACATATTGTAGAAATTGTACATAACTCAATTTTTCACTTGAAAAATTGTAAAACGTGTCAATACACTTGATATTTCAGTTGTTCTGATTTCACAGGAATCAAACTACAAATTAAAATAATATAAAAAAATAATAATAATAAAAATAAGTTATAAAAATTTTTCAAAAAAACGACCATGATTTTTTTTTATATTTGATGTCAATAGGACAAGAGACAGTGTAGAAGCAATAATGAATAACAATAGAATCTTAACTGAAAACTTGAAATATATTGAGATGAAATCAAAAAGCGCATCTAATTTATCTTGAATACCCAAAAGTCAATCTCAATTGAACACTAAAGAAATTCGCAATTAATAACTATTTTATGCTTTTTGGAACAGATCTTTCATAAATCTTTATATTATATAGCTTTTAAGATCAAGCCTTGCCATTTTAGTAATTCAATCATAATGTAACAAGGATTCAAACAGAATAAAAACTAAATTTTTAAATCAAAATTAATTTTATTTTTGACCTTCTAAAGAGACAATAATCAAAAGTAGCTCTCAATACACGATTGATTAAAATTTTAAACAGTTGAAATAGATAAAAATAAGTCACTGATATTTAACCCCCACCTAGACATAAATTTCAAGTCTAAGCAGCGAAATTAACTCTCCATACCGAAAGGTCCGAAGCGTAATGTGCAACCAACCTACGGTTCGAGAACATCCTACTCTGTAAAAATTTCCACCTTGGGGGAAAGGGATATTTCCTAGAACTGTTAGGGAAAGTTCGCTGTAATCCTCAAAACTGGCCATTAGCATTTCAACCCCGAACCAATTTCTTTCAAATAAAACCCCTCAAGATTGTCAGCCCTCATTGCGGTTTTTGAAGGAGGAAGGGGGCAGGGTGCTCAGAGAACTATTTTACTCTGCAGAGGGTGATATGCGGAGAGGAGAAACATGAGTGCATTCCCGGAGTATTTTCGGTGACCTTCGTATTTCACGTTGAGGAGAAAATGGGGGCGGAGATTATCAGAGGTCGCTTAAAAATTCAAGGATTTTCAAGGACCTCATCCTTTTTTCAATGACTTTCAAGGACCTAATTTCATCAAAACTTTTTCAAGGATTCTCAAGGACTTTCAAGGACCGTGGGAACCCAGGCAAATGATATTTTTTAGTCATGGCAATGCATAAAAAGAATGTTTTGGATATCGATACTAAAATGGAAATAATTAAATTGAAAGATAATTTGAGCACAAAATCAATTATTTAAAAATTCAAAATAGGAAAAATCTCAATTTTACGAAATATTTAAGAAGAACGAAATGACTGAACTATGGTTGAGTAGAAATGGCTCAACCAAGAGAAAAATGCAGAAAACAGCCAATGAAGAAATTAATGAAATTGTATGGGAGTGGTTTGCAGGTGAAAGATCTCGAAATCTGCCGATATCTGGACCTATATTACAAGCCCAAGCTAAAGATATTGCAGAAAAATTAGGAAAAACTGATTTTCATGCATCAAATGGATGGCTTGAAAGTTTCAGAAAAAGACATGAGATATCTTTCAAAGCAGGCTGTGGTGAAGCTGGGGACGTTTCGGATGAGACAGTAAATACGTGGATTAAAGTGAAGGCTATAAACCTCAAAATATTGCGAATGACGATAAAAGAGGGAATTTTTTCGTGACCTATCAACAAAATCTTTATGTATTAAAAAAGCAAAGTGTACTGGTGGTAAACAATCAAAAGAAAGTCTCACAGTACTCTTTTGTGCCTTTACGACTGGCAAAATCAAAAAATTGTTGGTAATTGGCAAGGCTGCAAAGCCTTGATGCTTTAAAAATCTGGACGTAAAAATACTTCCTGTGATATGGAAATCGAACAAAAAGGCACGGATGACTGCTGCAATAATGGTTAAAAACTCTTAATGCAAAAATGAAAAAAGAAAGGCGGCATATTTTGCTGTTTTTAGATAATCCACTTGCCACCCTCACATAAAACTTTCAAACATAAAATTGGCTTGGTTTCCTCCAAATACGACCAGCATTACTCAGCAAGGTATCAAGGAATTATTCGTTGCGACAAGGTAAATTATCGAAAATTTCTAATACAATCTTTACTAGCTAACATGAAAACAGCATCAAATGCAAGTGATATAATAAAATCTGTAACAGTTCTTGATGCAGCGATGTGGTTACTGAAAGCTTGGAAACAAAGAAGCAAACAGACAATTCAAAAATGTTTTGTTGAGGCTAATTTTCTTGCAAATGTTTGCATCGAAAAACATTCATCAACCGAAGATATAGATTAACGTGATCTGCAAATTTTGTTAATCAACGGAATTTTTTCCGATATGAGTGCAAAAGAATTCATATCAATCGACGATGACATTTTAACAGAGTTTCCTATTGATAATGTGAATGATATAATTCAAAGACATGTGAACAATGACGGCAGTGACGATGATGAATGCAATATAAAAATACAGTTCCGATAAAGAAGAACTCTCCATTAAATTGTATCTTTTTAGATACAGTATCTGAACTTGAAAAGTTTGCCTGAAGTAAGGGAGATGCTGAAATGCTTGTACTTTTGAAGAATACGACAATATTAATGGAACGAAGAATTATTCATAAAGGATATGTACAGAAAACAATGCTGAATTATTTGAAAACGTAAATTTAGCAAATAAGCTTATTTTCCTATAATTTGTAGCTTTTGAGTAAAGATAATAATCTTTTTTAGAGTGAGTAATTACTACAATATTTATTTCTATTTAGTGTCCAAAAGCAATATTATTAAAATAAAATGCCTATAAACATATAACTTTTATATGATCACATAATTTTTATTGTTGTGTAATTTTTAAAATTTAATTAAATCTTAATTTTTAAAATTAAGATTTAGTTAGAATTAAGTTTTAATAAGTGTCACATTTTAAATGTGACACTTATTAAAACGTAATTATTGCAATATATTTTTATGGTATTTTGTTAATCTTGGATAATATTTTTTTATTACAATTGATTTAATTTAAATAATGATTAGATACATTTGAAAACCTCATATATTAATGAAACGGAATCCTGTCTAAAAAGGAAATTTTTCTGGTCCCTTTTGTACAGGTTTTACTGTAATAACTTTTATTTTTTGTCATTATAGATGACTCTACCGACTCGACAATGGTGTTTTCATGATTCATTTTGTTTAACATTCCTTATCAGTTTCAGAAAATAATATAAACATTTTAATTACAAAATGAAAAGTTTCCAGCTTTCTCAAAAAGCAGAACTCAATAATGAATAAAATATGCACTATTTGCCATATTATACAAAATTCTGTAAATTCAAGAAAAATTTATAGCCATTGAATAGTTTGCAAACAGAGAAAAAGAACAGAAAAATATATTGCATTTTGAGTCTTGAATCATTAAAAAAGGTATGATGTTACAGCTTGAAAAAAAAAAAGTTGATATGAAATGCTTGTTTTCGGATTATTTATGCTTGCGCTAAATGGAAAGTTAAATTTTTACACTTCTCTTTAAGAAAGAGAGATACAAATAGCCAAGGTTTTAAAAATTATCTATTATGAGAAATAAAAGCTTACCTCTCGGAAAAAATCACACAGTGCTTTTGATGATGTTTCTAAGTAAGAAGCAGTCTTGCGAATATCAGATGGACTGTTGTCATCAGAGTTAATAGCATCATCTGATGTTTCAAAGAAACTACGCATCTTGGCTAGAAAACTCTTGTTGGTATTACCAATGGTTGCATTTTGTATGGAGGCCTTTTCTCGAGCAGCATAAATAGCAGTAAGAAGATGAGTTACCTATGAACAAACGATTATTTTAAATGTCAAAAATATATTTTGGACTAGCCATGCGAGATAAAAATAAACAAAAAATACTCAAAAAGATGATTAACACTTACCAGCATAAACACAGGTTCACTGAACAAAGGAAGGTAACTAAAGGCTGTCATTTCTAGCTGAGAATTTTTATGAAGTGAGAATTTTTCAGGGGAATGTTGAATATAAGAGGAAATTCCTAAATTTGAAGATTTTGATAGAGAGCCTCTTTCAGCTAATTAAGAAAAAAGAAAAGAAAAATGCACAAGTTATTGGCCTATCACTCAGAAAAAAATTTAAAAAAAGGGAGATGCAATAAATTATTTTGTTTAAAAAAATTCTCTCAGATTAGAAATATAATCGTTGCTTGCTAGCGTTTTCTAAATAAAAAAATATTAATTTAATTGTGTATTGTAAGGGAAATTGATACAAAATTTTCCAATTTGCATAGAAATATAAAGGAAAAAACAAAAAAAGATTATGTTGCATGTGAGGCTTTAAATGAATTTCATAAATTATCTATATTTAATTAAACTTTTATGCATATTATTTAGGCTATTCAGTGTTAGTATAGCATATCTATAATGCAATAAAGTTAAAGTTACAATTAGTTCAAAAAAATGCAAGTTATGATAAAAAATTACTATTGAATATATTAAGAATCAATAAAATATTTATTATGCATAAAATATACACAATCTTAATAAAATTAAATGGAATGGCATTATTACCTTGCATAATCATATCTCTCAACTCTGATGTACAAATTACCTAAATGGAAACATTATTTTAATTACCATAAAAGAAATCAACTGAGTAATTAATTTCTAGTATCAGAATTTGTTTGAAAAATCGAATAAACACACATACATGATTTTTAAAGTTTTACATACATCGTAATTTTTATATTTGACCAATTATTATAGTACTGGTATTTTAACAAAATATTCTTCAAGCAAAAAATCAGTTGAGTCATTTTGTAAATGCAGAGATTGAGTTGTTGAAATTTTAAGTAACAAATGCTTACAAAAAATGCTCAAATTTTAGCACTATCAGATAAATGCTTTGAAATGATATCTACAAAGGTTGGTTTACATAAATGATGTCTATGGAGAAAGGTATCAATACATGAATATATATATATATACAACAATATAACATCTAAAAATACTTTAAAACTAATGCATAGTGCACAAGAATCATTTTGAGGACTAAATTCACAGTTTAATTTGTTTGCCAAATCTTGGCACTATATTTTCCAAATGTATTTTAAGACTTAATAATTGTGCCAAGACTATAAGCTCATATTTCACTAATTCCTATTCATTCATTTTTATACTAATAAATTTTTCACTCTAATATTCCTTTCATTGATAGTTATAATTCTTTATAACCAAGATTACTTATTTAGAAAACAAAGTTATATTATGTAGATTACAGTCCGCCTCGAAAATCCGGGAACCTCCAAAAACTGGACGATTTTTTTCAACTCATGACGAGGAAAAAATTAGTTAAATAAATTTTAAACTAGAATGCTTGAGGCAAGATGTGAAAATTCCAGCCATTCTACTCATTTTAAACTACTATGTTTTTTTTTTTTGTCTTTGTATCCTTTTTTAATATCTCTATATGTTTTTGTTGTTTAAAATGTGTTTTTATATGGAGTTGTTGGAATTGACGTCAACGTGTAGATCAGCATACGTCTCAATCATTTGCAAATGCGCAAACATCAGAGGCGTTACCAAGGCAACCATTTGCTGTTGCCTTAAGACTCCCGGGTGTGTTCCGAAGACATCTACACATACGCATTTAATTGCCACATAACTTACCTACACGGTGACATCAGAACTTTGACACCTCTATTGGTTTAAGTAAGATATCTAAAATCCGGAAATTTCTGAAATCTGGACCTTCCAAACCCCTGAGCAGTCCGAATTTTAGAGGTTGTACTGTATTATATCTTTAAACCTGTATTTACAATTTCACCTTTTTTTATTTTATTTTAGTGATACTAAAATATAATAATATTTACATCAAAAAATTACAGTGACTGCACATTTTTTTTAATAGTTAAGACAATTTAATTCTTAAATTAATTGGAGTTCAAAAGACTAGTACACCTGTGTGAAACATTTGCAGATTCAACCTTCCCCTACCCCAAAAAATTATTTAGTCTTTTGTAAGGTCTGTTGAAATTAAACACTCAGCCAAGTGAATACACAAAATAGCAAAGACAGTTGATTGATGTGAATGGATTTACAATAACACCTTTTTGTGTACAATACTTCATGTCAGAAGAATGATATGTATAAATACAGCAATTGGCAAGTATAATACAGCTCTTTGAAGTGTTTGTCCTCAAGACTTACTGACAATCATTACAAAGAAAACTTTCAGTGGGAACTGTCTTCTGGTCAATTGGATAGGCATGGTTGGGTAGGATGGGGTGAGGTTAATTTATAGTATGACAACAGTTTTCCCAGAGTCGATTCAACCAAGCAGTAACAGTGTATTCAAGGAGGTACACAACAACCATTATTGCTCCATTAATTAAGTCTTGTTTAGCATTTAAATTTCTGATCAACATGACAATAGTGTTTTTTCTTTAAAATTAATTTATATGCTGGCAAAACTAATGAGTTTAAACTATTTAAGAATTATACAGGATACAGTTGATTGTCAGACCCCCTAGACAGATTGTACAGAATCACAACTGTAGTAGGGTTATTTATTCAACGTGAAAACATCCAATATTAGAAAAATTTGTTGCTCAATAGTAACAGATTTTAAAAAAAAAAATTACCACTAAAACTTATGGCGGTGAAACCCTCATATATCAATTTGTAAAACATTTTGTCCATTATTGGCACTACTGTGAAAAATTGTAATAACTTGAGAAATAATGGTTCAAGTTCAACAATTTTTCTTAGGTGGTCTGATTTGGAACTATTTATATGAGAATATAAACCATTTTGAAATAAATTAAAATACTATGTTTTATATTTACTGGAATGAAAAATCATCTTCAGATTATAGAAATTTAATGGCTTGAAAAATGGCCCACTATATGTATTTTTTTCTGAACCTGGTAGAAACATCAATCAATATGTTTCCTTGCGAATATATAAAAAAAAATTAGGAAGAATCAATATTTCTTCGAAAGGAATTTTTTTTTCAAGAGCCAGGCTATTAGTGCTCTAAAGATTCCTTTGTTAACAACAATATGCTAATTGAGGTTCCTCAAAGAAAATAAGGTACTCATTCACTATTTCATTATCTTAATTTTACAAATATTAAAAGCCTTTACCTATATACTCAAAAGGAAATACATTTATAGCAATGAATTTCAAATTGCAGATTTGAAAGATTGGACTATCTAAGTTTTGCTCATTCATGAAGGAGATGTAATGGCTACTTTTAGAGAATTATTCGGGTATTCTGTGTTTGCATATAACAAAATAAAATATAACTCTGTGTGCTTCATATTCTAAAATTATATTTCTACTCAATAAAAGAAAATAATTTGTTCTCTGAATCGAAAAGTGCTTAGTACTACAAGATGAAATGCTTCTATCCATCTATGGAAATTCCTGAAAGAAGAATTAATGTCTTTTCCAAATATGAATAGGAAAGTAATTAATGGGAATTTCACCCACAAAACAAATGGGTGAAAACGGTAGTGCCAGACTAAAAACAATTATTACAGGTTAATTAGTTGTTGTTGCCGAAAATTTAGATTTACAAACTGCCTCACCTTCTATTTACAGCTCAGAGTAAACCTTTATAAAACCATGAATTAACAGATTGATGCTATTATTCTAACAGATTTTTCCAATTCTTGTGGGATGTATAAGTATTCGGTGGAAGAAAGGCAGATATAAATTCTGTCCTTTTCTATATAGCATATATTACTGGTAGAGCCTATTCCTATATTGTGCAATTAGTGACCATTTAGTCATAGCCTTGATTTTGAAGCTTTTCAAAGTAGTATTCAGTTAATTAAAGTACCTGATTAAATACATAAAAATATTTCAGTGATGATAGATCATCAGAAAGCTCAATATAAAATTTTACAAACTTTTATAAATCTCATTTATGCAGAAAAGATCATAGTGCTTAGTACAGACAGCATTTTGCATCTTATATACGGAAAGGGGACTTGTGATGGTATGGTGTTTCACATAAAACACATAGCCAAATCTGCACTCTTCAAGCACCATTCAATACGACCAAATATATAAGATCCACTTTGTATAAATTGCATAGATTGCTATTAAGGAATCAACTTTTTGTAGAAAAACTAAATGAGGATTTTCCACTAGATACAGTGGGCTATCAAACCATAGATACAATTAAAGGATAATGGTCAAACACAGCTTCTTTCACTAAATGCAATAACTGATTGAGTTCATGGGTATGGTTCCCACCACAATATTCTATTGGTTACTTTAGAGAAGGAACCACCCACTGACATCCAGAATGAAAAGCACTCTATACGTACAGGCAATTAACTGGTAGTTAGGAAAATTGTGGTGCAGCAGTGAATATATGACTATGAATTTATGTTGTATGCACCAACAGTGCATCATATATAGTGTGAGAACCTTAACCTTAACGTGATTGGTACAAACACATATAAATGAAATGGCTAAGCTCCTCAATTAACTAAAGGAAGTACGCATAAAATAAATCACCTGAGGAAAATAACTTCTTTGAACTTATTATTCAAAGGAATTAAGGGAAGTTAAATTCATTTTATTTTTTCCGAGATGTTAAGAAATAGTATGTATTAAGATTTCACTTTTTGCTTTTTAAAATAATTTTGCATTATGACATTTATATAGTATTAGCTTATAAGTGACAATATATATTTGAAGAAATATTTACTATTCCTCTATCTATATTAAAACATGCAAATGTATTTCCTTATAGCAAAAAGAACATTGGTTAATTTCTTTAACAGTCAATTAAAGTTATTTATAATCTGAAGGAATTTTTTTCACTTCTTCTATGTATTAAAATGGAATTCAATGTGTTTTAATATTGGATTCATTACAGTGTTTTCATGAAGGCGGAAAAGCGGAGATGCAACTGAAGTCATGGCAAGATTTATCATTTTACATTCAGTTGCTGGAACAGTGCAGTTTAATAGAATCAATTACTACTCGTGCTTCATTTTTTTAGGTTTAGTAAATGCTTTTTTAAATATTTTAAAGCTAAAGTTATATAGCAGAATATATAAGGAATGATAACTTATTTTTCAGGAAAGCGTTACTAGCATAAGATTTTTTTTTTTATTTTAGAATATTACCCTCTAATTTTTTTTATGTAGAAACATATTGATTAGTGTTTCTACCAGGTTTTCAAGAGAAAAGAATACGATGGTTTTTTTTTTTTTTTGCAAGCCATTAAATTTGGCTAAATTCTGAGATGATTTTTTCATTTTCCCATATAAAATGCTCCGTGAAACATAGATTGAATTTTATTTCGACACTATATTTATATTTCTCATATAAATAGCTTCAAATTGGTACCAAAATTGTTGAACTTGAACCATTATTTCTCAAGCTATTGCAATTTTTCACAGTAGTGCCAAATCCACGATGGGCGAAATTTTGTAAAAATGACCGTTTTTCAAATGTCCATATCTCAGCCAATAATGGACAAAATGTTTTACAAATTGATATATGAGGGTTTCACCACCATAAGTTTTAGTGGTAATTTTTTTAAAAAAAATCTGCTACTATCAGGGGTGAAAACAGCAAATATACAAAAAAGAGGAAAATTCACGAGTGAGAGTAGCTACATTTTTACGAGAATAGAGACATGCATTAAGGAAGAGATAAGTAAACGCTTATTAATGAATGATTTATTCATCACCAAAAAAAATAAATTATGAAAAAAATATGGTCTTTCTTACCGCCATGTATGAATTTTTTCAATTACAAATACTTATTTTTAACATTATAAATTCAATGTTTTTACTCACTTTCTTAAAATAGATACAATTAATAAATATTGTTTTATAATAACAATAATTCTTATAAAATACATATAATAAACCTAAAATACATAAATCAAATTTTGGATTATAAAAGAAAAAGGCACAAAAGAGTCCTGCTTAAACATCAGTTTTATGAATAATCACAAATTAACTATGCCAACCTCTAAACTGCCATGAATGAGTTAATTCAAATAGTTCTTTTTATACAAGCTTATTTTTTCGAACATAGATTTAATAGTTTGGCAGCGACCACTGTTTCTGCTTCGTTTTGGTGCATTTAATTTTTAAAAATTTTGACTGCAATTCATTATTTAGTTATTCTAAAACTCTTTTTTCACCCCTCTCTGAGCTATTTTCATCTCCATTGATTTTTAAC
The DNA here is from genome assembly GCA_013235015.1 of Araneus ventricosus. NCBI lineage: Eukaryota > Metazoa > Arthropoda > Arachnida > Araneae > Araneidae > Araneus > Araneus ventricosus. The sequence goes on from BGPR01000069.1 coordinate 75,710, forward strand.
ACCTTTCTCCAAATGTTTAATATTCTCGGCGCTTTCACGGGTGATAATATCAGTTCTTATCGTAGACATAATTAAAAATATTAATGACACAAATCACAATTTTATAACTCTTTCGCGTACAGACATAAAGCAGTCCATTCATCTGTTGTTCATTCCATTCCATTTGTCCCAACACCGCCCACCCATTCAAGTCGAAAAATCATGCACGTCATTCAACTGTAGCTCCAAAGTGCGACACACTCACCGCGGAACTTGATGTTTCAAAGTGAGCTTGCGGTAGGGGGGGCGATCTTCTCTCCCCTTCTCCACAGCTGCTCTTCGATCTCCTCTTCCTTCCCCCACTCCCGAGGATTTCAGATATGCTAATCGCTACCCTCGAAGCAGGGTCCCGATCCAGCCAAGCCTTTGATGTACCGACTACCCACGAGAAGGGTCTTTAAAAAAAATCGGCGCGCAAACTGTCGGATTTCCGCTTGTTTGGAAATCTGACTTCTAATAGCCCCTATTCTAATTTTCATAGGTTTTTCGACCTTGACGATTATTTTTTCTTTCCATGTTCCAAAATTTCCATTTTGGACTTGAGACAATGGCTCGCTTTAGCGCATTCGAACTTCGCGTTCCGGTATGCTATGCTATGCCTAACACTGGGAAACGAAATGGCGTCATAAATATTATGTAGAAAAAATATCGTCTAAAACGTGAAAGAAAAACTCTTAGAAAAATTTCTTAGAAATAACAAAATAACCCTCTAATCCAAGGCCAATAGCTTGAAACCTTGCCTCCAATCCACATGATCAATCACAATGAGACACAAGCCCTGTGTTGGAACGTCATTTTCTTGCAGTTCACTCCCTTCCCTGTCACTCACTTTCCAACAGGGAGGGCCGGGGGAATTTGGTTTCTCATCCTCGGAAGTGAATAATAAATAAAAAAAAAAAAAAAGCGGAATATGAAAATTTAAAAGGAAAAAAAAAAAGGTGGAGTCAAAAAGAAATATACAAAAAAGCGGAAAATCTCGGATCCGCGGAGGATTTTCACTCCTGTACTATGGAGCAACACTTATTGGTTGTCTACACATGGAATAACCCAGTAAACTTTGCAATCTTCTTCTACAATGTTTTGCACAATGCGTTCTTTGATTTTTGTACAGTCTTTATTTTACAGGAACAATATGGCTGAGTCAATAAAGTCATTGACATTATTGCTATAATTTAATTGGCATCGTTTTAATTTTTCTTTTAATTTCAATTTTATAAATTAAAATTAAAAAAATTAAATTTTAAACCGAGTATGCTACATCAGATGTTGGTAAAAAATCTTATCCACTGAAGGCTTTGGATGTGTTAAGAAAAAGAGATGCAAAAGATAATATATGGGATATATTTTCAGTTTTCAAAAGCTTTTAAAATAAGCATATGGAATTTAACTCTTAAAATTGATCAATGAATTTGCGCGTGCGCGCGCCTGCTGTGTAAAAGAAAGCTTTTCAATATGGTTGGCATCTATTTAAGAGAACAAAATCTACAAACACATTGCATATATATTTTAAACCAACACTAGAGATGGATATTAAAGCTCTTGCATCCAACACATACACAAAAACACAGACAATAGTACTGTGAAACAAAAATTTACAACTTTCCAACTTTAGTTTCTCAAAAACCTCAATACTGGGCAATTAAAAATGCATTAAAATGCTGGATGAACTCTATGCTAATCAAAAAAGATTATGAACAGTCAGTATCAGCATCACTTTTTATGTATTGAGCCATCCATCACTCCCCAGACACTAAGAAATGAGATATTGTAATATTTTCTTTTGGGGGTATTTACATCATGTCACAAACTTAACTGATCAGAAAAAAAAAAGTTGAGAAATAAAATTTCTATCGCATGATGTTTCTAAACAATTGAATCAAGAGCAAATAAATAAAGAAAACAATGCATTTTTGCCTATTAAAAGTGTTGGCACTACTCGGCAGAAACTTTGTAGGATTTTTACTCAAAGGGATTATTATACAAATAATTATTATAGATGCTAAGATTACTTTAATTACAAATATTTATGTATGACTGACAAAATATTAGCAATTAAGTACAGATTGAAATTCATTAATTATTGAAATATTTTTTATAAATAAAATTAAGTTTGATCAACATAAGAATTATTCACATCCTTAAAACCTAATATATTCCCAAAAAGTCATTAATTTGTGCTAAATTAAAATATCAGATAAGAATTAAACATATTCTTTAAAAATAAGATATAATACCTTAGTCAACCGGAACAGCATATATGCATTTTTAGGACAACTTAAATCCATCCGAAGAAATCTTCTTAAAACTTGTTGAAATATTGTGGTATAAAATAATAAATTTTCAGTCATAAATTTTTGCCTAAAAAGCAAATTAAAAAAAAAAAAAAGGTTCAGAATGAATAAAACAAAAACATATGCAATACCATGATTATGGAAGAATTATGCAACATAATAAATACAAATATATTTGCTTAAAAATAATAAAAGTCATAATTATCATAATACAAATGAATGAAATCTCCGAAACGTGTATAGTTGAAAGGGTTAGATGGAATATTTTGTGATCAATGTAAATGCCATGAGATAATTTAGCTAGTAAATCACAATTCAAGAATGAATATTGAATATGTTAACAGGCAAGTTTGAAAACTTCATAATTTAATTTGGATGGTTAAATCTCTAAATCAGTACTAAGAGTAGTTTTTATCAAAATCTGTTTTTCACTCTGGCTGTGATAACAGTTATGCATTATGAAGTTTGTCCTTATTTTATTATTTTATGGCTAATTGGATGTATTCAAACATGCTTCAGCATTCTATCAAATATTGGTATTCCAATATTGCCTACAAAAACACCATTTTTCCGTATCTTCACTCAAAAATAACAAAGATACACTACAAAAAAGCTGCAATCAAACAAAAAGGCAAGAAGGGATATATAATAGTTATAATTATTAACTTACCACACAGATGGATCTAAATCACACTGAATGTATCTCCATGGCTGAATATAACTTAAATAAGTTTCAAGAGGCTGAAATGAAATAAGAAAATGACATTACAATTACCATTTATGCAACACCATCAACGCTTAAATTTTCAGTTAAGTATAAATAATCTCTACTAATAATAAAGGAGAATGTGTGTGTGTGTCGGTCCTTTACAGGGCAGACCACGGGACTTAGAGCTATGAAATTTGGCACAAACATACTTTGGAGGGTGGAAATGTGCACCTTGGAGCTCTTTTTCTGAAATTTTAATTAATCAAAAATTAAATGAAACTTTTGCGTTTTTCCTTAATTTTCAAAAATATTATAGCAAAAAAAATCATTTTTACACTATATGAAAGCGTAAAAAATAACCTTTTCAATGATATGAATTAAGCTGACATACAATTTTTTTCTCTAATTTTAATAAATTTTTAAAAATATTTTTTTGGTATAATTTACAACAATACTTTTCATTGGTGCAACAAATATTTAAATGCCTATTTCTCTTTCATTGTTGTAATCTGAGATAGGATCCTAATACTTTTGCTTTCATATTTTATTTCACCAAGATTTTTGTGAAATCTGTAAACCAGCTCTTAGAGATATTGCTTTGCTTACATTAAGAAATATGTCCATTAAGCTAAATGGTTATGTTTGCTATATTTTCATTCTTTTCTCAGCATGTTTTAATACAGCTAACATGCTGCTGGCCATAAAATGTGCCACATCATTTTAATGTTGAAATGAAATTCATATTTTAGAAGAGGAATAAGAAAGTGAAGATAGTGCTGAAAACATGGAATTAGAGGTTACATGACATAGTCAGTTATTTGACTCCACCAAGAACATTTATGTAGACAATGAACAGAAGAGGTCCAAGGTCAGTAATAGAACATGGGTTAAATATTTACCACAATTTGAAGTTTTAAATTACATTCTGAAGAGAAACATGAATATAAAATGATGCAAGATTCAATTGAAATCATATTCCCAGTAAACAAGATGGTCCGCTGAAGGCGGCTAGTATTGAATAAATTTCTAAAATTCTCAAATACTTACCACTCGAAAAGATGCATCTAACGGCCAATGATCAAATACAGATTTGAGAAAGCAATACATCTCTTTCTGGATAAGCTGAGTCATTCCTAAGCTGAAAAGAGAGTTTTGAATTTTAAAGAAATCTCTCAATCTGCTTGCTCTTATCCTTCTTGGAGATACATCATTTCTTAGTCCAATATGTTGAAGGAAGACATTTCAATCATAAAATAAAGATTAACTTTCTGACATGAATGTTTAGTTTTAATCAGCGTCTTGTTTACTTTAATTAACTTCTGAAGTCAGTCATGAATATGTTAGTCCCAACTTATGGTCAAGATGTGGAACCCAAACAAGATGTCTCAGATACTTCTACATTGTATAACCACTATCCTTGATCATTTGCAAACCAAATCAGTAAAATCTGATAGGAAAATTTCTTAATAGTCAATATAATTAATTATTCTGATGCTATTACAATTGATTATACTGAATTAATGAAGGGATGTAAATGCTTAATTGTCACCATTTTAAACATGGTCTGATAGAAAGGGTCGAAAGTATTAAAAATAACATAACAAAATTATTCGGGATTTAATTTGGAAAAACAAACAAAAAGCAATACATATTTATTCAATATCAAAGCACCCCCAAAAATTGCTTAAAATTAACTACAACTGTTCATACATTAGAAACATGTTAAATGACAATGTGACAAATAAAATTAGGCTTTCATTCCTTAAAATTCTTAATGAATTTTGAGCAAATTTATATGGCAACAAATTTTTCAATGCTTTCATATTACAATAAATTCATTTTTTACATATTTCTAAAATGATGAATCATAAAAAAAAAATCAAGTTACAAATAGTACACCAATTCAAATAATCTGACACCAAATTAACTAAAAATATATTGTATATAATATACAGAAACAAATATTGCTAAAACTAAATAGCCGCATTAAAATAAGCACCAAGTAAATGCAATAAAAAATCTTTTGCAGAAATTCAAAATTAACGACAGAATTCTACTTAAATCATACAGCAGTTCTATTATGACAGAAAATTATGTTTACTACATTATGCTTATAATTTAATTTTACCTTTTAAGGCGACCTAAGCTGTCAATCATTATTTGCCCATGTCCAGATGATTGATTTGAAGATAAAGTACTATTAAAAAAGAAGTGGAGATGCTTGACCATTATTCTCACCATCCATATGTGATAATGGCTAGGAATAAATGTTTTCTAAAAACAGAAAGACAACAATCTCTCATTTTTATCAAAATTTTGACATTCTTGTTTGAAATGCAAATTGAGAATAATAGCAAACACAAAGCATAAAAAGGAAAACACGAATTATTTATTATAATACATTTTAATTACATTATAAGGTCTGCATTAAAAAATGACAGCTTTATGTTAAAAGTACAGATAAAAAATACACAAGGTTTAAAGCCTATATATGTATCCAAAATTTGAAAATTGAATAACCTACATTACTATTCCCATATCTTATTCTGTTTTAAAGCAATCAAAACTCTTTATGATTTACCTTATAAAATTAGACAGTTTAAACAATTTATTGATAAAAAAATGATTACAGAATTGTAAGAGAACAGATTACAGCTTTAATGAATAAAACACAAAAGAAACACAACAAATTTCTATATAAGCAAAAGCATTTTACCGGCATCAAAACATAGGAGTTCTTTTGATGATCTAAAGAATTCTGATTCAAATACATCTCCTTCAGAATTAAAATAAACGTTTCCGATCTCCAACTTTCAGCAGGTGAATTACCAAATCCATATGAAGAATTTGAATTAGGGGATGCAACCATTAGCACAGTTCCTTTTTTGAGAAGGCTTGGTTTCTGCTTAAGAGGCGAAAGGAAATCTGGTCGACCAGGGCTTATGGTAGGAGAGTTGAGAGCTTGAAGATGATCCCCTGAGCCATGAATGCTGTTTAAAAAATAATTCAAATTAACAAAAAATACAGTATAACTAATAGTTAAAAACTGAACTGGCACATTCTTGTGTGGTTAGTTGCTCTCTTGTTTGAAACACTGAAGTAATAAGTGAGAAGTTTTAAAGAATCATGGAGTGTTTTTTTTTTTTTTTTAAATATAGAAGAATTAGCAGTAAAAAAAAAGTATGCTATAAATTCATATAAACTGAAACTTTAACATCTGTTACATTGAAAAAGATATCACTACCATTTGGGTGAATGTTATGAAATTTCTCTTTCTATGCAGTTATGGACAGTGGAATGGAGATCAGCACTTGAGATCAATTACCTCCCATGACTTTTATTACTGTTCTAATGCTTCTTTCCCCTAAAAGCTGGTAATGACTAGCAACCAGCATTTTTATCTGAAAGTCATCTTATCACCACAGAATGGTACAATTCTGCATGCCAGAGGTAAACCATCATAAGTAGCAATTTTAAAATTTGAAGTTCCAAAGTGCTATGTATGACATGCTGTATTTTATTTTTTTGAGCGCCCCCCCCCCCCCATCTATAGCTGCAACATTTTACTATGGTGAAAATGCAGTCGGGATAATGCAAATATGATCAAAATCAGCAAAGTTGCAATAATACTTTACCTCTAAAGTGCAGAATTGTCATCATAAAATCAAAAATCTTAACTGCACCTAAGATATCTACATCAACATAAAAGTAGATCAGAGTTATACTCATTAATTACATTTCTTCCTCTTATTACATAGCTTCTTTAGTTCATTATTAAATGGCTGAAGAGGTGGTAAAGCCAAGTCTAAATACAGTGAAGCTGAAGTTGCCCAGGGCACTTGGGTCACCACCACAGTTGGTTGTATGGGGAGGGGCAACTACCCCTAGTTTAAAATACAAATGCATTTTGTGATCAAAGTACCAAAGGTATTTTAAAGATTTATCACAATATTTTTCACTCATACAGCATTTGATCAAAGTTCATGGCTTTTTATTAATACTTTTACAAAAAAAAGTTATGCAGAAAAAATAACCTCTAAATCACCTTAAAAGCTACAGCAATAGAACTTATAAAAACTGTTGAATTATTAATTCAAGCAAAGTTAACTTATTAATTTCTGCACTGGATATGTTGAAATTTTAATATAGCTTGATATTATCTCACCATGTTTTAAGACAAACATGAATGATTGAAGATTATGCTATTATTAATTAATTTTTTAAAGTAAATGATGTGTTGAATGATAAGAAGCAGTAGGAAAGCCACACAAGACTCTGGTCGATTATTTCTTTAAAAAAAGAAGAGTTTTCTTTAATTTAAAACTTTTGCTTGTGAATAAATATATTTGTTAAATTTGCATACAAAATTGGAAATTTTCATAAAAAAAAAAAAGAGCAATGACAAAATCCTTCAAAATTAACAAACCTGCCATAATTTGCCGATAATGATGATGTAAGTATTGGAGAATGCTGTACATTAGACTGTGTTTGATAAAGAGGTACAGCCCTGTTGTCAGTTGGCAAAAATGAACTGAGATAATCTTCCAAAATATGAGCATATACAGTATCTTGGAGATTGATATTGCTCATTGAGTTCTGAAAAGTAAAATAAATTAATATTATTATTACAAAGAAAGTTTCTGTAGATTTTCATTCCATAAACAAACATAATAAAATTTATTTTACAATATTAAAAACTCTTTGAAAGTTTTCATTTATTATCTTAAAAAATTTAATCTGGTATTAATCATATGATTTTTTTTTTCTGAATAGGAGTCTAGGATTTTTCTGATAACTGCTAGAGGATTTATATCAATATTTAAGATTATTTGATTAATTTCCAGTACAGTTGCCCAATCACCCAACTGCCCTTCAGCAATACTCCTAACTTATCTTACATTCCATACATAGAACATGCTTAATTCTTCTTTTATAATAATTTAAATAACAGTAATCTCCCTAGTCCTAGTATTCAACACTTAACACAGTGATTCTCCATCTGAACTATAATATTCAATAAATTGTGCATTGACATAAGCTTTTTTTGTGTTGTTTATCATTATTTCTCACTCTTACAATACTCTGGTAATGAAGAAATTGTGTATTTTCCTTTATTTTTGTTGTAAATTTTGCACGTAATCATCAACTTTATAATTTTTCTTTTCCCATTCATCTGTATACTGTAATTTTTTTAAAAAAATAATTCAATTAAGTCCACTTACATTTATACCAAGCCAGATAGGAGCCACATGAGCTCCAAGATGACAGTGTAGTGTGGTGTTAAATTTTAAAGCATAGTTGCATGAATGTCAAAAAAGTTACTCCTGTACCAAAGTGCAGATATTATCTCATATGTAAAGTAAATCTAATATTTAAAAAGTGATATAAATGTAGCATATATACATTATCGACAAACTTAAATGCTTCCCAAAATCATGCTTTATCATTTGAGTAAATTCAATATTTTACACATAGCATTTATCATTGGACTAACTATTTTATATGCACAGATATGCTAATTTTTACACATGTTAGCAAATTAGTGAACTTATAAATAGGGGAGCATCTTTCAACAATTAGAATTTCTCGCCAATGGAATTGCTATTTGATCGGCTGATAGGTGGCAAATAAAGTTTAAGAAGAGAACATATTCTGGCAATAGAATTCATTCCATTTCTCAAACCACGTGCTTTGCTATGGAATGAGATCTGTTTTGTGACCTGCTAAGTAAAAATTGAAATTTCTGTTCAGCACTGAATTTTTATTACCCTATATTCATTGAGATAAGTTGGATTTATTCACCAAGTTAATTAAGATTTTCTGCATCTAACAATACCATTTGCATCTAGAAATTCTTCTGTCTAAAGAGAGTTATAACACTTTAAACTTAATGGCAGCACGTGGGGCACCTTTCAACAAACATCAGAGGGTGCATTTCAGCACCGGTAAAATGTATCCCTCATATTAAGTAAGGAAGAATTAATTTAACTAAATAACTTTGAGACTCGAGCAAGATTGTTTGAACTTATACAAAGAAGCATTATAAGCCAGAAGAAAAAGCGATTTCAAAGGCTATGCAAGCAGTTCAAGATGGCATGTCTCTTAGAACAGCTGCAGACTTGTATGGAATGTCTTATTCTATCTTGATTTACAGATTCAAAATAAAGTAAAACAGCTGGTCTTGATGATAGTATAACATTGAATATTTCATCCAACTGCTTTAACCCCAAGTATACATGCCAACAAGTTTTTACCACAGATCAAGAAAGCATGCTTTGTGATTTCATTATTAAAAGTTAAAATATGAACAATGGTCTGACTTACAAGCAAGTACAACAGCTTGCATACGATTATTCAAAATGCCTGGGTTCATTGGGTTAAGGATTTCATGAATTGTCGGAATAATTGGTCATTTTAGTCACAACTGAAAGTAGCAGAAAATGACTGGAACAAACAATGAAAACAAGAAAAACTAAATTAACCTAAAACTAGATAAATTTTGTTGGGTCACTATATTTTTCTGTACAATTGAATAAAATTTATGCTTATTTGAGTGAATTGAATCATTATAAGTAAAATGATTCATTTGTTGTTTCAACAAATTTAGGCCTCACTTGAAATGCATAATTTCACCTTTTAGTTATGACGGGGAATTCTGACACAAAGTGATTAGCTGCCTAAGATTATGTTATAACTAATGATGCCAAATATTGAAATAAAAAATATATACTTTCTGAAAAAAAATGAGGTTATACTAAAAATTGTTGAAAGGTGCCCCCCCCCCCTATGTTGCATTTTTTAAATCTTAGTTAAAATTATGGAACCGGAAAAATATCTACTTTTTGAAGCATCTAAAGTGTACGAAACAAAAATTAAAATTTCAACAAATCAAATACATTTTATTTTTCTACTCAATTTTATTTTCTGGTAGCTCATATGAAAAAGAGTGTAACATGAGCTTTATCAATGAAATAAATATTACTTTTAGGAATCACTGAATTGCAAAATAAATTTATATTTTCAAGGACGTTTTTCTTATTATTTAAGGATTTTTAGAGAAAAATATAAGCAAATATATATTGATAAAATAGATTTTAAAAAAACTAAGATGACTGTTATTGAGAAATTTAATGAGATATATATACAGAAATATTGCTCACCTTTAAAGTTGGATTGACAATGAAATAGGTGAAATGGAAGAAATAAAATTCAAATGCATCTGAATAACAGTTAAGAATATATATAGGATAATAAATATATTATGGTAATTCTAAATAATTAGCTTAATATCAACGGCATTACTCACTGAAGCAGATCTTACCCACAATACATGGAATGACTGAATGGAGTAAAATGATCAGCCAAGTAATTAGAGCAGAGATAGATTAGTTAAAAGAGAGGGAGTGAAATATTAATCATTTATTGACATGGCAGTTGTCTCAGTCATAAGCAAAGGTAAAATTCTGTTGGTACAGTATCTGTACTACCTATAAGAAGGTTAAAAGACCTGTAAATCCATATAAATGAACATAGCTGAATATAAAACAAGAAATTAAGCAAAATTCTTTACCTTGGTGCAGATGCAACCACAATTTTTTTTATATTGTATAAAATTATAATCACTAATTATGATGCGGATGAAAAACTGGGCGAAGCACTAAATTATAGTATATATACATATACAAGAATAAATCCAATATAAATAGCAGTTGTTAATACAAAATTGGGTATTTTTCCGTTAGCCGGGCACAAGCGAAAAATCGCCAAATAATGTAGAATTCCGCCAAATTTCTTACAACCATTCTCTTGGCGACTTGGCTCGCTTTTGGTTCACAATTGGCGACATTTGCGCCCGGATAACGGAAAATCGCTTCACTCTTGGCGACTTGGCTCGCGTTTGGTTCACAATTGGCGACATTTGCGCGAAATCGCTTCACGACTTGGCTCGTGTTTGGCGACATTTGCGCCAAATCGTTTCGCTTGGCGACTTGGCTCGTGTTTGGCTCACAATTGGTGACATTTGCGCCCAGCTAACGGAAAAGTACCCAAAATTGTATCTTTGTGGAGATTCAAACAACAATTTGTCTGTAATGCATAATATTGATACACGATTGTATAACTGAAACTAAGATTGCACTCAATAAACATATCAACAAAACAAAGTCTCAAAAAGGATAGCAATTTGAATTTATTCTCACTCAGATTGTTTATAACATTAACTTTTCTGATAAAAATATGCATGACAAACTTCTTTATTTCAGATATTTATCCTAAAGTAAAGCAGAAAATACATATACTCAATTAAATGTAAGCAGCAAATCTCAAAGGATACTCAGCTGCAGTGTAGAAGGAAAAATGCCTGGATTTAGTATTTGAAGTTTGTTTGCATACAGAGCAGGAACTTTGCCTTCTTGCAACAATGTTTGACTTGGTGTCTAAAACAAAATATTTCAGATATGTTTTTTTATACAAAAAAGGAAAAATGGTTCTGATCTTAACTTTTACTTCACAATGCATTGCAATTTGAGCTTAGAAAAGTGGCTCTACCAAGAAATTTATCTATATAGCTAAGATAAAAACAAAGTAAACATAATAAATGCTTTTCTAGTTTGAATATAAAATAATTTGTAAATAATTGAATAGAAACATTTGAAGTAGATCTTATATAAGAACTACTTGGAAATTTTTGTATAAGACATAACAAAAACATGCAGAAAAATGAGTGCAGTTAATTAACAAAAATATTACAAATAATGCCATAAAGCATTGAAATGAGACTTTGTTTAATATAACTTTTTCAATAAAATAACCCAGGTTTTTATATATAAAAAAGTCCTTGAAAAAGGTATAAAACATTCAAGATTATTTGAAAATAAAACTAGAAATACAAAAGCAAGTAAAGATATTCCTTTTCATCCATCTTGGATTTATCAAATTTAGAATGTTGCATCAGCTTTGGATTTAGTTTACGTTAGATTAACAATAATGGTCAGATGAGAAGAGCAATACTCCAGCCAGCACCCATCACAAAACTTTTATAACGGTAGCAGGATATTTGACTTAGACAGATAAGCACCTCAGGTAAACTTTCAGTCTACGGTGCCCACTTGCTTCTCGCCAATTTTTCTTGGCGCAATTTGATTTGCTGGCGCCAAATACTGTTTGGGATGTGCAGTGCGCTTTTCATTGCTGTACTGCGCATGCTTCATTTGAAAAGGAAGCGATTGAACACGCAATGCCTTCGGATTTCAAATGCATACCGGGCAATTTTTTTTAACTTAAAAAAACATCAGCGGCTTCGCTTTCTGCAAAGCGGGACACTAGTAGCTTCGCTTATTTAGTGAGAATCGGAAACACAGAATAACATACACAATTCTGAACCTAAAAGTGACTGAAAATGTTCAAAAACAAGAAAAGTGTAGTTAAAACTTCACATATCTATTTTAATTGCTGTTTACACTTAGGACACTGGTATCCGCTTGCTATCAATCCCCGCTCCACATACTTCGAAAGGGAACCAATGCCATAATCAACAACAGCTGTACGAAGCGCACGTAACGAAATGATAAAATCAAACTGACAAAACAAATTCGATTGAATCGACCAATCAAATCAAACGGAACAAACCAATCAAAACGAATCGTAATATCGCGTCATGCGCAAAACACCGATGAACATATCAATTTCCGCGCATCTCACTCGTTCAGATCATCATTGCACAACCAAAACAAATATCCTCTCTTCTCCATTTTTGGCGGCAGAGTTGGCGATCCTAAGAGGAACGAAGTAAGTGGGCACCGTAGACTGAAAGTTAACCGCACCTCATATGCATCAAGTCTTGAACTTTTGATGCTTCAGTCTTAAAGCCCAGTTTCAGCTATCAGGTTTCTGTTTAATTTTTGAAAGACCTTACAGAGAGAAGTAAAGCTTACTAATGAAACATTAATATATTTTTTAAGCAAAATTAAATGTCAGGATTAATTTTTATACACTGAATGGTTTATACTTAAAAATGCAAGACTTCAAATAGCATTAAATATTTTACAATGCAATAACAAATCATACTCATTTACAAAAACAAAATCTTGATATAAATAAAAGGTCATTGTGGGTATGTGTGTGGGATTTGCTCCACATCTCTTTCTAAACCACTGCACTGATTACAACCAAACTTTGCACTCATTATTTAAAGCAAAGGGAAGATACCTGCGAATTTTTGCAAAGTGCAAAATTTAATTAATTATCCAGTTAATTAGTAATTAATGGAAATTTTGTTGCTTTTCTGCAGATGATATTATCTTCAGAGCAAATTATCTCATAAGAAATATTTTTATGTCATCTTAAAGCTCAAGATTTTACCTTTTCAATGATACCAATTTCATATCCATGAAATCTTTCCTTAAAGCTTTATTATTTTTTGAAAATTTAATTAAAAAATAATTGAATGAATGCAGACGATTTTGAAATAATGAAAATTTAAAGATACTCCATTGTTAGGTAACGGTGAGACTTTGAACTAATCTACCTTTATTTCTGTTTATTTTTCTAAATATTAAATATAAGAAGTGAAATATCACTCAACTGTTAAAAGCCCAAAAAGTTAATTAAAACAGTTAATGAAAAATTAAGCAAGATTCTACATTTTTTCTGTGATATCTCACAAAAACTATTCTTATACTATATTAATCCTTTGTGGTCGATGTCGCCCCACAAAGGGTTTAAGTTTAAAAAATTAGCTTTACAAAGACATATTTTATTTCCATTCAATTTGTTGCTCTCATTTCAATAATTCTTTAAAAATTAAATTGTGTATAAAATTTTTATATATATATATATATTTTTTTTGTTGAAGAACCAGAATACATATGAAGAGGTGTTGCTAGAACGTATTAACAGAATTCTGGAAGAACACTAAAGAAAAGTTTAAAAGCAGACAATTCATAATTTATAACAGGAACAACTCTTCATCTATTTTTTAATGAAATTAATTTTTATTAATGAAAATTTAACTATTTAATTAATTGACTCGAAACATACATCAAAAACTTTCTTATACCTCAATATTTATGAACAAAATTTGAAGTAAAAAACATTTTGCATGATAAAAGAATCTAGTGTATTATAATTTGCTATACAAAAATAGTTTTTACATTAAAAATATTAGGCATAAAAGTAGTTTAATCCCAAGCAATGCCAGGCATAACTGCTAGTATTTTATTAAGATGCAAAATAAACATTTTCATCAGAAAAAGAATATTGTTCTAAGATGCTATTTTCTTCCAAGTAGAGGTAACAGCAAAAATAACAAGAACTGTAACATTTTTCAGTTTAAAGACATAAAAAATAACTATAAATATTTAAAAAAAAGATTTAGGCCAGTTGGAATTTTTTTATCACCAATCATAATTATTTTCAGATTTCAAATATTACAGTAATATTTTATAAAGGCAATTTAAGTATATTTAGGAAAACAATGTCCTAAAATTTTAGCATTTAAAAGTTTATTACTAATTATAATCAACATAATCGTATACATATATATATATAAAAAAAAAAATGAAAAGTAATTTTTAAGAAGGAAAAGCATTAAAAAACTGAAATAGATTAAGAGTTTTATTTCAAGAAAACTCTTAAAAATCATGTCTAAAGGAAACAAGTAGTCAGGTTTATGATGTTTGAGTTGTCGTTTTTTTGAAATAAAACTTAGTTTAATGCAAAAAATATAAATATAAGAAGCCAATATACTATAGTTAAAAGGTGTTAAACTTTCAATTTCACCCTAAAAATTAGCGCATATTATTTCAGACATATTATATATATATATATATGTATTATTTGAACATAGATTGACAATACAATAAAATCTCTGCTATATGCAAGTCACTATTACAAAAGTAATAACTGCTGCTATTCTGGAACTATTATTATTATTACACAATTCAAAATACTTTCCTCTTTTAATATATGTAATTATCAGAAAAATAGTCTTGTAAAATTTATTTAACTCACTGGTAAGCATGCTATGGGAAATTCAAATTTAGGGCAAAACTCTTCAGTGAATTTATTTGCTATCCTTAAAATAGGACCATCTGGTGCTAAGAGCCTTCTGAAATTTTCAAATTCCTTTGCCTGAACATCCTTATCGAGAGTAAGAAGACCCCAATCTATTCCAGTGCGAAACCCAAATATGTTTTCGACTAAAGAAGGAAACACATACTGAAGTTCCTAAAAAAACAGGCAGAAAACAGTATAATTATAATTCATGTAAAAATATCTCAATATCTCCAATCACAGAGAAATGAAACAAAATTACAATCATAAATCTTGAAGACATTCTAATCCTTTCATAATACATGAATATAGGTCATGTGATATGAAATTATTGTATAATCACACTAAATTTATGTTGAATCAAGATCAGTAATATAAGCTTTGGATCTAAAGTTTTTTGAAATTACGTTTTTTAAAAAATTAATTTGTCAATGCATAGTTTTGAGAATTATGAAATTGATTTCATTTGAAAATAAAACTTTTGACAATAGTACTTTTCTGTCAGTGGAACCCACATCACTGCCAGGCTTGAATGTTGACATTATTAGGTGCCAACATTCATGGCTAAGAGAGTTATTTGGTAAATTATCACTCGGATTTGGCATGTTTATGGCTAGGGCCTTGATAATGGAAAAGTACCTTCATGACATATTAAAAATGTCACAAAACAGAGAGCTTATAACAAGCATTAATAAAGCGCATTCAATAAATGAATTAAATCATGACACACATTGTTGAGCACATAAACCAAGGAAGATTAGTTCTGTAATGTCGGCAGTCTTTTAATCAGCATTAATCTCAAGCTGCATTAAAAAGTTACATGAGTAAAAAATGCTTTAGGGACAAATATGTCCCATACACTTTAAAGTATTATATATGGAACTTTTTAAACATTTTCAAAAAAGTGGACTTCTCAATAGATTAGCCATCCTATTACTACCTGCGATTTTGATACAATTAGTTAATGTGTATTTTAAAAAGCAATATTTACCTTAAATGCAAAGCAATATTTTAAAACATTACTTGGGCAGCTCAGCCAGTTTTAAAAGTTAGGGTTTTGCTGTTATAAAAGAATTTAACAGTTAAAAGCCTGATTCTTTAGAAATTGATTTTAAAATGCTTTTTGACTTTCATTTCTTGAATAAATGAAACATGGGGGAAATACTTTTTTAAAAAATCCTATTTTGTTTTAAGTATGGTTTATGGCTAAAAAACAATTTGTTATCAACTGACAACACTGGGCTTTATTTCAGAAAAAAATTTCATTGATAAAATTCTATAATGTCAAACACAGTTGAATTTTAATAAATAATAATACGGATGAGGAATTTCCTTCAATATTTTAGGATAAAATATGGTATTCTCAAGCATACAAACAAAGCTAAAAAGATGACAACTTTAAGAGAAAAACATTATTTATATTTTTTTTATCAAACTCAGGCTGCCATCTACATGTTGTAAATTGATTTAATAACATTTTCAGTATGTATCCTATTGGCAACAACAGGCATTAGAGCTTCAATCTTATTCTCAAGATTTTAGAAGACGAAATTGGGTATGCTGCTTAAAGACAACACTTGGCCTTTAAGGGCTAATTTGAAATTATATAAGAATACAGCATTTCATTCAAGTAGAAAATCTTCTTTTGTCAGTTACAAAATTTTAGGGTCAAAATAAATGCAGCAGGAATAAAAACCATAAACTAATATTTCAAAGTAAATATTACTTTCATGAATCTTAGCCAAATACTGTTTGAAATACAG
The DNA here is from genome assembly GCA_013235015.1 of Araneus ventricosus. Taxonomy (NCBI): domain Eukaryota; kingdom Metazoa; phylum Arthropoda; class Arachnida; order Araneae; family Araneidae; genus Araneus; species Araneus ventricosus. The sequence continues at coordinate 92,563 of BGPR01000069.1, forward strand.
GATTGGGAGAAAAGATGCAATATCCATTATTATCTATACAAGTTCATAAAAATATCAGTGTCAATTATGCTGTAAACCTTTCTTTGCACAAATCCTTTTGATGAATATAAATATATATTAAAAGTACAATTATCAATTCAACATCAGGAAAAAGCTAATGAATTAAGTCTTCAGTTAATATATCAACATAATAAAAGCATATTTCACCTTCAGTTGTGCATCCTGCAGTAGCTGAGTTAGAAACAGACATCTGTCATTCAGTGGATTAGTTAGTGCAGCTTGGAAATTGGTCTGGAATGAAAAAATATCTTTCATCGATATCCGTTGACGATACATACGATAAAAACTAAGTTATGCACTGTGCTTCGTTCGGTTACGTATTACTGATTTGTTTTTTAACTTACGAAAATGATTCTAAGCAACATGCTAAACCCTCTTCTAATTTTATTAGATACTCTTGGTACACTCAGCGTTATAGTAATTATGTTCCCATCATGATCACTTTTCTTAAAACATTTACAAGATAAGGACAATGAAGGTTTTCACTGTTTAACAGCTTCATAGAAAATTTATCTCATATCATAAGTATCCAAACGAGTTAGTTTAGCCTGTCATATACACAAGGAACTGAATATTCAACTTCAAAAATATGTAGTGAATATTCATATTTGTATAACTATAATTTCAGTTAAATAAGTGCAATAATGTTTGATAATTAATAAAAGGAAGCTAATTAAATTTTGAGTCATAATGAGGTTCTTTATAATGGTTGAAAATGTGTGGTACCTCTCTCTTAAAAACGCTGCCAAATCGCCAAGGTGACTTGATCGCAGCACTTTTGACGCCATGTCGCCAAAGCTAATGAAAGTAATACTTGCATTAGCTTTGTGAATTGAACATTTTAAGATTGTGTTCCAACTTTAGATTTCAACAAAATTTAATTATATTTCATTGTCTTTACTTTTCAGTTCATTCATTTTAATAATAAATTATAAAGAGCCAAATATACTTTGCGTCATGTTAAATTTCTATAAAGAAAGCTAATTAGGACACAAAAGTACAATTAGCTTTCTTTTATTATTCAAACTTATAATTAATAAAGAAAGGTATCTTTATCACTTACTCTTTACTTTACAGTTAATAACAACATCAATATTACAGAATTACTGTGAATAGGTTGGAATCTAGAGTTGGTACACACTCTAAAATGGCGCCACCAAAGCTAACAGTAATACCTCATATTGCTTTGGACTTGCTCCAATGATAGCAGCGGCAACATCTATTTGCGGGCCGTTTTAGAGTGTGTACCAACTTCTAGATTTCAACCTCGAATTAAGATATTTTTATGCAAAAAATATGCATTCTAATCTTAAATCTTGTTAACTAATTTCTCGTAATTGGTCACTCACAAAGGCGGGGAACCGAAAATACAAGGTGATCCTGAACCTATATAATTTCAAAAGATTTTTCAACGAAATTAGATTGTTGTTTGTTGAATTTTTGAAATCTACTTCCCAGTATGTGCGTACCAAGGTAGGCGTGAGTTCATCGCCAATGCAACGCCAAGACATTAAAATTTT
>BGPR01000069.1:94167-134722 GCA_013235015.1 Araneus ventricosus
GCTAATTTGAGATGTCTGACGTAGAATTGGCGCAGAAGTGTTTAATAGCATGACGAATAATGTAGACATATATTAATGAAAGTTTGCAAGACGAATTAAGCTCTCTAAGAATCATAAGTTGCTCTCGCTGCGTGACTAGATAATTTTTTTCTTAGATTGAGAAAAATTTATCTCGTGACTGATCAAAAACGTGATGTGAAAATATAACACAATGCAACAGCTAATACAACGTATACCCATTTAAAAGATTATCTAATGTAATGATACTTTGCCAAAAGAAACCCCAAAAAATTTGAAAAAAGTAAATAAAAATTAGATAATTTGATGACTATCAACTACATTAAATTATAATAATTATTAGCATTAATTTGTTTGGTGCAAGCGAATATAGTGGTAGTAAACTAAAACATGCGCTTTCACAAAGACAGTTTTCACAAGCGAAGATATCAAATTTGCAAGATGAAGGGAAAATTTATAACTGAATTAAATTTTGGTTTCTTATCAAAGCTATTAATTAAATAATATGCCAAAAACGTACGAGTAACAATTGATACGAATGAGGATTTCCAGTGATAATACTACCCGCCATCGAAATCGAAATATCAAAAGCGGCTTCTTAAAGCAAATGGTGTTGCCATTACTAAAATTTAAAGCCTAGTGAAGGTATTGTTCGATATTTCCAAGATTGCTGATGTTCCTGAACGCCGTAAAAATATTGATAAGATGAAACAATATTGCAGTTTAGTTTAGTTCCCTTTACTTATATCAACGTCCTGTTTTGAAGCAATCACGAGAGCTATTTTGGGACGGACCTTTTAATTTTAACCGCAGTTAGATGAAGAGGACGACATCCTGAGCTGACGTCCTCCTCTCCAACCCAGATAGCACGTTGGAAGTTTGGCAGCAAGTTTGATTTTGACCTGTCTAGGCAAAATTTGGATCGCACAACTTGAATCGAACTTAGCAGCAAGTTCGATGTGACAAGTAGCGCCACCTTTGCAAATCAAACTTGCAGCAAGTATGCAAAACAAGCTTCCTGCAAAGACAGCACAATAAAGAGATAATTATCTTGTCTCTGTTTAAAAATATCCTGATTTTTAATAGTCATCTCCTAGACCGTAATTCTTTTTATTAATTCAATAAATCAATGATAATTTGTGAAAAAAGAACTTTTTATAAAAAAACTTTTTAAGCTCCATCTTTACTAAGATATATCCTCACTTTAAAGAAAACTATACCGCCTTTTTCTTTTTTATTTTTTTTTGAAATTTAACGTTTGAGTAAACAAAATTAAATCCAAAAAATATCTGTGTTGTAGAAAAATAATAATTAGACATTCTTGTCCCATTTTAAAGTAATCTACTTTTGAACTCTAATTTTCACTACTTATCTTAACTTAGAAAACGTGAAGTTATTAGCGAAAATCGCTCTCTTTGACTTCAAATCTGTATTCTCAACCAAAAAATTAATGAAAACCAGAAAATAGTTACAAATAAATTTAATACGCATCGAACGATGTTTTAGCAGAAATCATTCCTCCTCAGAGTTAGCTGGCTCAACGGTTAGCGTCACCGCTTCGGAACCGGGGAGGTCCAGTTCCCCATCCTGGGTGTGCTCCTGTTCTGTTTTTTGCGTTATAATTTGCGTATGAGTGCATGCAAACTTGTGCAAAGTCTGCTCTTATGGTGATCTCTGGAGCTCTGTTAACTTGCTGCAAGTTCTGGAACACTTGTCATGAATTTAGGCAACTTGTACTTTGTCATGACAAATTTGTGGCAAGCTTGCTGCAAACTAAAATTGCTATCTGGGAAACTTCCGCAGAGAACGTTGTGCTAATAAGGACTTCGCTGAGCTCCCGGACACTGTATTATTTTTCTTCCTAACGTAAATCAGGTATTTCTTCTTTCATGCAGCTCTTGTCTCTTTCACAAGAGTGGCTCCAGAAGGGGATCCAGGGCCAGTGCCCCCCCCTCCGCAGAGGCAAATTTTGCACTCACGTAACAGGCTATTCAACTAGTAAATAAATACAAATCTAAAGAAAATTTGAGAGGGTCTACTTGTCCCTCCACTTGTTCAGATGGTCGTCCCCCCCCCCTGGCGGGAGAGACCCTGACAGAGGTGGCGGGTTACTTGTCTGGGTAGGGATAGCAACGAACGGCCGAACCGATCTCTACGTGTTCGCTGGGAGCTCAGTCACAGCTGTCCGATATCCCCAGATAGCACGTACATTTGCAGCAAGTTTGATTTTTACTGATATTATCTTGTCATAAATTTGACGTGGTCGATGTTGAGCGAAACTGCAGTAAAAAAGAGGCAGATCCGCTATCGCTTGCGAAACAAGTTTGCTGTGAAGATGCTATACGAATTTCTAAATCATGATGGAAAACAAGTTTGCTGCAAAAGATGATAGCAAACCTTAGAGATATTCTTTGTCTCTGCTTTAAAGACATCCGATTTTTAATAGCATCTCCTAGACCGTCCTTCTTTGTTATTAATTCAATAAATCAATGGATAATTTGTGAAAACTAACTTTTTTTTTATAACAAAATTGAAACATTTTTCACAAACATAGAACTCGCACTTTAAAGAAAACTATATCGCCTTTTCTTCTTTAATCGTTGAAATTTAACGTTATCAAAATTAAACCTAAAAAACAGTCAATTTGTTGAAAAATATAACTACATTTTGTCCATTTAAAGTAATTACTTTTGAACTCATTACTCTCATAATTTATTTCTACTAGCAAACTGTGTATTACTTAGCTGCTATCCTCTTCTCTTGATTCAAATCATATTCTCAACCCAAACTATTAAAAATTAATGAAATCAGAAGAAAACAGTTTAAAATAATCGTATAGGATGTTTTTTTTTTTTTTTTTTTTTTTTTTTTTTTAGATGTATTAGCGCATCTATCTTCGCCTCTACGAGCCTATCTTGGCCGAATGGTTAGAGCGTCAGCTTAACCAGGTTGTGCGTAGCAATCTGGTTTTGCTATAGTTTGCAAATGAGTCGACGGCAATGACGCGGGTGACTATCTCTGTTTGGCTGTTAACATGCTGCAAACTTCTTTCGTTTGTAATGATTGGTGGAGTTAGTTGGAGAGGAAACTATTTCTATTGATGTAGCGTCCTGTACAGATCATCGCACCTGAATCCCTCATAGACATGTGTGGGTAGTTACAAGCGTGGATTGCAGGTAGCAGTGTGCCGCCGCCACACCTCCATGAGCCCAAAGTCTTTCTACAGCAATGGGCATTACGCTCAACAATGCGATCAATCGTAACTTATTGCAGCAAGCCTCGCTGGTCAGGCATGCATTTAAGCCAGAGGGTATCTATACTATGTATTAGCGGTGTTCCTTTGCACATCCTGCCTACCATACCCCAAGATAAGCAATTTTAGCGCCAAGGCTCTGCAAATTATTCACGACAAGTGTGAAGTGTGTGAAAGCACGTTTTGCAGCAAGTTAACGCAAGCCCTCGTCATACAGAGCATGACGTACCTTGCAGCAAGTCTGTCAAGTTTCGCATTGCAAACTCATTGAAATTATAGCAAAACAGAGTAACGAAATCAACCTGGGGATAGAACTGCGTCCTCCCGGTTCCTAAGCGGAGACGCTAACCATTGAGCCAGCTGAACTCTGAGAGAGAGGATGATTTCAATACATCGTTCGATCTGACTCGCATACGATTTATTTTAAACTTTTTTCTTGATTTCATTAATTTTTGAGTTGGAGAATATGATTTGAGTTAAAAGAGAGAGCGATTTTCGCTGATAATAAACTGGTTTGTAGTAGAATAAATTATGAAATTAGTAAATACGTAACTGAACGAAGTACAGACAGTCATCTTGCTTTTGGTTTTGGAGACTTGGCAATCTTCGTAGATGGCTGAATCATTGGCGACCTTACTGGAAAGCAGATTTCAGCTTTTAAATTAAACAAAATGTTTGATTTTGGCAATTCAAAATACTTCACAACTTCAACGTATACATGAAAATTTTCATTTTGGTTAATTATTTGGTTGAAATCTAGAAGTTGGTACACACTCTTAAAATGGAGCCAAGTCGCCAAAGCTAATACAGGTAATACCTGCATATAGCTTTGGCGACTTGGCTCCAATGATATGCAGCGGTCAATGTCTTCCTTTGGCGAGTTGGCAGCGTTTTAAGAGTGTGTACCAACTTCTAGATTTCAACCAATTATTTGCATTTATTTACATTTTTAAGGTATTTAATGTAGCAACAGTATTGGATCAAGTTTTTCATCGATTTTATCACCAAATTTTCAAGCTATATGATTACAAACTGACTTTTCTTTTTTCTCTAAAGCTCTTTTTTTTAAAAAAAAACCCTTTACACTTTAATATTCGCCGGAATTTATAGTCTTAGAATCACTACTTTTTGGTGGTGCTTCTTGTAGCTGGCTTAGCCTTCTGATCTGGCTTAGTCTTCTTTCCTGTTTCTTTAGACGATTTCTTTGGTTTCTTATCTTTACTGGCAGCTGCTTTCTTCTTCACTGGGCTCTTTTCTCCGCTGGCAGCTGCTTTCTTCTTCGCTGGGCTCTTGTCTCTGCTGGTTTTTGTTTTAGCAACTTTCTTTGCACCACTTGCGGTTGGCTTTGAGCTCTTATCGAGAGTGCGTTTAGCAGGCAGAGAGCTGGACTTCTTTCCAGATTTGGAAGATTCTGTAACATTTTTATTTCCGCGAACTTTTTGGTCAACCACTGCTTTACTTGATGCTGCCTGTTTAGAAGCCACTCCGTCTTGTACGTCGTTTCTGTCCACTGGATTATTAGTAGGCATTTCCAACGGTACAGGAGAAGATCTATCCACTGGCAAATCATCCATTTTCTTTAATTTTCAATATATGAAGTAGGCAAAACTGGAAACAATTTAAAATTATCGACTCGAAAGTACTAATTTTATTTTTTTGCAACTTAAAAGCTCTAGAAATCGTCATACGAATATGAAAAATATTTTTTATACTGAATTCCTTCACGGCTGTCTTGCGCGTGAATGTTTGAAAGTATGTATTACTAATATCTTTTGAGTTCACGTGCAGTAGCGACTTATAAAAACCTCAATTATTGCTGTAGTATGTGCTACGATCCTTTACACTAATAATCTCGCTATTTGGCTTTTATATGTTTGTATAATGTGAAAGAAATTGATCTAGATAGAAAAATAAATGCTATATTAATATCTAGATAAATACATTGTTCACATATCTACATTTCTTCTGAATATCATTTCTTGCCATACAATGGAATTTTTAAAATCATATTACGGTTACAATTCAAAAATAAAAATGTTAAATGTTGCTGAAATACCGACAGTTGACATTGAATTTTAATGTCAACTGTCAGTAATCAAGTGCAATGTTGTGACTTTTTTATGCTCGATATTGTCAGCAATGCCATATTTTAATAATTTTTTTAGTAAATTTCAACTTTTTTTTGTTTTGCTTACATAAATAATTGCCAATAGTTTGCATATTAATTAATATACTAATAAATTGCATATTAATAATTGCAATTAATTTCGATATTATTAAATTGTTAATAGTTTACATAACTAATTTTTTGCAAGCTATTAAGTGCGCACCTGAGAACTATGATGAGAACTGTGATTTATTTCGACCTTCTGTGGAGTTACTTATTCTTGTCTTCACTCGTTAGCAATTAATGTAACTGTTACTTATCAGGCGATACTATAGGACTGGTGTATAAAATAATCAATAAGATGATAGAGGGAGGTAAGATGATTAGGTTCGCAGATGCATGAAATCTCAATGGTTTAATGGTGCAGCATCTGTACCAGCCCGTGTGCAGAGGCGAAATTTCTACTGGTACAATATTTACATCGCCCGTTAGGGAAATGTTCAAGCAAATTGTTAAATTCTAGATTGTCTATAAAAGTAATTCATAGCTTTGCTTATATCAGTTTGAGTGGTAAATCTTTAGAGCTCATGGTCATGGGACGTTGATATAGTATAATTTCTGATTATATAGTTGATATAATCAGAAATTTATTAACATATGTGAACTATCGGAAGGATAACACGTAAAAAGATAAATGATTTAATTTAACCTATAAATGGTTGAAATTGTCTAGAACAGTGGAACAGCTTTCAAGTTCTTACGTTCCTAAACTGTAAACAACAAACCTCGCATCAAAAAAATAAATGAATCCATAATATAAACAGAAAATACACGTGTCTGTCTGTCGATCACAAGAACTCCTCCTAAACCGTGAACTGTAGCGCCATAAAATTTGCACACGACATTCTGGGGTACATTTTTAGGTCAACTGTGCTATTTTAAACTCTCACAATTAATTAGTTTTCAAGACATTTAATTAAATAACGAAAATTAGGCATTTTTTAGACTTTTTTCGCTAATAACTTCTGTAATATTTATCGCACGAAAATTATTTTTACACCATCTTAAAGAGCAATAAATTATCTCTTTAATGATGCTCTATTTAATTTCTGTTCCATGTTTTTCTAATTTTAATAAACATTTCAAAAATGCATTTTAAACGCAATTCGTTAAAATGCTTTCTATTGTTATAAAATTAAATTTAACCTATTTATTGCTTCATCAAATCCTTCATTCACGTGTTTTATAAACAGAGGCAAAAACATACGTGCTGCGATATTAAGAAACTATTGCTTTATTTGGACATTATCTACAAGTCAATATTCTCACTTCCGTTTTTATTTTGAAGCATATACAACTTTTACTATGCATTTGCAATAATCCAATGACATTAGTTTGATTACAATGAGATGTTTCGCGTTTAATTTTAATAAATTTTAAATGCTCCGTATTATTTTGCAATGTCATTGAATGTTTTTGAGTCCCGAATTGTTTTATTTAGTTTATAGAAAAGCCATCAGAATTTAGTTATTTTTCTTAAATTTCTAAAATTATTTATTTTAAATTGCCTATAAGTAAGAGAGAGGCATTTAATCTTGTAAGTCTTGTCACAATGCATTAAAGGTAGTCGTGGTACAAACAAGTTCAGGGAGAAAAAAACCCCACGTGAATCGCATGAAAATCAAAAGATGAGGGACGAAGAAAGAGACTGTTGAGGAAATCCAAAAACCATTTTATTTAGCTTATGTATTTCAGTATGTTTGTAAGGCAATCCAGTGACGTTAATTACTCTCTCTGTTCGATGTTCATTTAACTTCACAAATTTTTAAATGATCCGAATTGAGTATGTAAGTGATTTCTGATCAGTCACACAAACACTAAAAAGAAGAGAATTCTACTCCGGATAATGGCAATAAAAACCAAGGTATGAAAGAGCTTCTGTTAACGCCGTAGCAATCAATGACGGCGAAGGGAAAATGAGTACCAAGGACGGCTGGATTCGTGGCCAGATGGATCAAACTAGGGAGAGAAAATGTCAGAGGACTTCTGCTGCTGGCCGAGAATGTCAGACAACACGGGAGTGGACGAAAAAAAAAAACCCAGATAAAACCAATGCTGCGAAAAATTATTTAATTAAGTTTAAAGAGCTATAAATACTTAGATTTGAAAATATTTTTATCCCGAGCAACGCCGGGTATATCAGCTAGTAAATAAATAAAATTAATAATAATTGAAAAATTATAAGATCTGCTCTTCCTTGTAATCATTAAATATTTAGCTATTTTTATCCGAACGCGAATTATTTACACACGTCTCTGCTTTTATCAATATTTTCAAAATTACAGTTAAATGCCTACTTTTATCAGTATTAAAAAATTACAATTACATGCCATTACCAAAATGATTCAATGTTTTAATGGTGACAAACTCGCCATTGACTCGCCGACACATTGAAACCATTAAAACGGCCACCATCTTGAAACCGAATAAAAAAATAAGCTTTCTTACATATACGTCGATTTTTATGATCTGTATGAATCTTCATGCCAAATTCGAAGAAAATCGAACCGCTTTTGATCGTGATTGCGTAACAAATTTACAGACAGACGAAATATTTTACTTAACTCTATGACCCCCCCTCCCCCTCCGACTCCAGAGATAAAGATCTCCGGTTTGCAGTTTGTGTGTGTGTGTGTGTTGTAGAATCTTTATTGACTCGAAAAAAAATACATTGAGTACAACAGTTACATAGATATAAGATTTCGTTTTACAGACACCCTTTCGGAAATATACAAGGCATAGATAATTTGAGCACAATACTAATTTGTAATTCTTAAATGGATAGTAGTATTAATTTTAGAAATACATAAAACATTTAAAAAAGGGGAAACACTAACGAAAAAGCCTAAACAGTAACACTTAAGTATACAAAAACATAACATTAAGCTTAAAATAGCAAGATGTTTCACATTATTAGTTAAGTTATACTTAATATTTTTTAAATTTAACATTAAATTTGAACTTCCATTATAACACTGGACAGGAACTGATTGCTTACTTATAGATAATATGGGACAAAGAGTATATAGTCTCATGACAATATTTACATTTTTGAATAAGTGATTTTTGCTTATTTACACGTAGCGTTTTAGGAGCTATTAGATTAGTTAGCTATTGGTTGGTTATATTACACTAATATTGCATTTTATTTAAGTTGATTATAGAAATTGCTATGCTTTTATCAAAAAATTATTTTAAAAAAATGTAAAATGGAGAGACATATGAATATGTTTTACTAAAACAAACTTTAAAAAAGGGATTATCTACGCGGTTTTTAGTCAAAATTTTCCAATGTGATTAAATTGTTTCAGAACAACAATGATTTTAATTTTATGGATTAGCTCACAGTACTGACTAGGCTAATTGCACTGGTCAACTCTAATTTTTTGCCAACGATATTCCAGAGATTTTAGGGTACTAATAAAGGAGAATGTCTACTACTGAAAAAGGAGAATGTCTACTAATAATAAAGGAGAATGTCTGTGTGTCTGTGTGCGTTGGCTCTCAACAGGTCAGACTGCTAGACTTGGCGCTACGAAATTTGGCACAAACATACTTTGGAGGGTGGGAATGTGCTCCTCGGAGCTCTTTTTTTGGCAATTTAATTAGAATTTGTGACAATCACGTTTTATTTCGCCATCTTACCAAGAAATGGCACTGCAAGCACCTTTCGCTACTAGAGAAGGAAGATAGACAGACTCTCTTTGACTGTTCTTGCGAGGACGGTCGCTTTTTTCCCCTCTCACTGGACCTGTTGGACAAATCTCGTCATGCTTAGCGAGTTGAATAATAACTTGTCAGTTATGTGATCGTGGTAAATCTAGAATTGTTTTATGTGGAAAAATGTGAGAAGAATACATTTAATTTCATTTAATTATGGTCGAGCTTTATTTTAACCGTCCATTTCACTTCCTGTAAGCTAGCTGGAAATGTCAGTTAAAAATTTTAATTAATTAAAAAGTAAGTGAACTTTTGGCGTTTTTCCTTAATAACTTTCGAAAATATTACAGCACAAAATCAGTTTTACACTATCTGAAAGTGCAAACAATTACCTTTCCAATGATATCAATTTAGGTGCCGTACAATGTTTTCTCGAATTTTAATAAATGTTTAAAAATATTTTTGGCATAATTTACAACTATACTTTTCATTGTAGCAAAGCAACTCAAACCGTTTTCATTGTTTAAACAAATATTTAATTGCATATTTCTCTTCCATTGTTGTAATCTGAGATAATACCCTAATACATTTTGTTTTCATATTTTATTTCATCAAAATTTTTGTGAAATCTGTAAACCAAGCTCTCCAAGATATTGCTTTGCTTACATTAAGAAATATATCCATTAATCTGAATGGTTATATTTGCTATGCTTTCATTCTTTTCTCAGCATGTTTTAATCCAGCTAACACGCCTCTGGCTATAAAATGCGCCGCGTCATTTTTATACTGAAATTAAATGCATATTTGACAAGAGGAATAAGAAAGTGAAGATAATGCCGACAACATGGAATTAGAGGTTGTATGACATGGTCAGTTATTTGGCTCCATTAAAAACATTTATGTAGACAATGAACAGAAGAGGTCCAAGGTCACTAATAGAACGTGGGTTAAATATCTACCACAATCTGAAGTTTAAAATTACGTTGTTCAGAGAACCATGAATATAAAATAATGCAAGATTTAATTGAAATCAGATTCCCGGTGAACAAGCTGGACGACGAAGGCGGCTAGTATTCAATATAAACTTCAATTAGTGAACGGCTTTTAAAGTTTAACTATAGTTTCTTTAAAATAAAATAATACTGTAAAACTTATCTATATTTTAATAATTAATTAGTTATATTATAGTTTTTTTATATATTCATGCAACTGTTAAACATTTACAGTATATACTGGATTTTAAATTCTGTTAATAGTGTATTCAGTAAATAATGTAAACTTCATGCAAACTCTAGTACTAATTCACTAAAGTGCTTGCTGAATTGAATATTTTCTCATTAGAAATACAGGGATAGTAGTAGAATCATTCAGCATCAGGGTTATGTGTGTACTACCAATACGTTTTATAGTTTAGTTAATATCTTAAAGAAGTTTTGTTTGCTGATTTAATAAAAAAATTCAGTGCACTATAATAGGAAAAAGAATCTTCAAGCTCTCATAGCAAAGCATCAAATTACACGATAGAAAAGGGCAAATTATAAAAAAAAAATCATCAATGCTTACATCTGAAGCTAAACCTTATCTGTAATTACTTCAAAATTAAAAAAAAAGCCATAAAAATTTCAATGAAAGCATGCTTTGCAATTAAATTTCAATACGCAAAAAGAACGAGAGATACAGAGAGATTCAAATCTCAAGTTCGAAGCATCGTAGCCTGATAATGTTTCAGGCTTGAATACCTCAGCCGTTGCGTGCTGTGAGTAACGATTTAACATCGCTTAATTTACAGAAAGAATGCCCGTCTGAAAACATTATCATGTTAAAAAAAAACCCAATGTTTTGAAAAATGTTGAAGCATTTGTTAACAATAAACTGAATAATCAAATATTTATTTTTGCTTACTCGCACAAGAATTACTAAAACATTCTCACTGACTGTTCACAATCTGTTAGTTTTTACAAGCGGTTATATAAAGCATTATTACAAAACTATGTTCAATTTTGAAATATTTATTTTAATAAAAGAAGAAATGCGGGGAAATAAATTTGATATAACTGAAGAGCTAATGTTTTAAATTTTGAAGTGGTGTAAAAATGTTTTTTTTTTGCAATAATGTGCTCCGAAGTCATTGAGGAGGTACCTAAGAAGTAATTACGTACCATATTTGGTAACTCTAGGTCCAACTGTAGAGCGTTTTGAACGATTTTTGCATCAAGCAATTTACAGATAGTATCCAGACTTTAACCCTCCGACTGCTTATCCCATGATTTCCGCGTGTAGGAAGTAAGTCTATTTTCCGAACCGAGATTTTCGTAAGCTAATGTGTTTACTTAGTACAATTACAGCGTTGAAACATAATATACTACGTAATAAAGCTTTGCATATCTAAATTATAAAAGCCGTGAAAAGGCCTCTAACGCCCAGGAATGTGGGCATGGCTACTTGCCAGCATGCCCTTTCTTCGTTAACAGCTCGCCCAGAAGGGTTTGGGAAACAGGGGAGGGGTTTCTTTTTTTAGAATTCGGAGCGGGGGAACAGGGGAGGGTTCGAAGCGGTTTTTGAGAAGGGAAGTGAATTTCCCTTTGAAAGAGAAAGCGTTCCCGGAATTTGAGTTCTCTCTATCCCAATGGTATTAGGAATATTCCATAACCGTTCTTAGACTGAAAAAGGCTCCTTTTACTTAGATATTTGTATTCAGCAATTCATCATTTTTTTTATTTTGTATTTGGTAATGCATTTTTTTTCTGTTAGTGGAAAAAACGAAAGTTAGTGTCAATTGATTCATTAGTTCTGTTTTTCAGGCTTTTTAAAATTCCTTAAGCACTTTGGCAATATGCATGATATCTTCTTAAACAACTTTCGTTAGTGAATTTGTGATAATCGGATCTGATATATTGTTGGCAAGCTAAAAACCCGTCTTAGACGGGCACAAATCTTCTAGTAAATAATAATTCACTCGGTTCAACGGTATTTGAAGTGACTCTTGAATGTCGCATCTAAATAGTGATTTAATAAAAATCAGGAGTTAGAGGGCTAAACATTATCGTGTTAAAAACAAAACATCTTCATAGAGGGTGACAATTATTGAGTTATATGAAATAAAAAATAAAATTTTCAAAAACTACTGAGTTCAAAAATTTTATTCAAATTTTAAAAGTAACTACAGATATTCGGATTTAGTTTATGACATGTTAGATAGACTTGCCATCAATGGCTGTGACGTGGCGCAGACGTAGAGCAAAATTCTGCACAAATCGCTGAAGTGTCGAGACATCGACACTACCAGTTCTCTCGAACTTTTCAATCACATTTTTGATTGTTATAACATTTGGACCGGTTCTCTTCAGCTTGTACTCGGACGCAAATTTCCTTCGTGACGCAATCGGGCTGTTATTGTTCGAATAGTAGGCCTTCACGATCGATATACGCTCAGAAACGCTGTATTTCTACATTTTCAACGAAAAACGAACAACAATAATAAGAGTGCGCATGCTCAAAAAAAAAAAAAAAAAAAAATCCCAACATGCCCTGCATTCAACCTCCAAGTTTTAACTGAATCTCGCCAACGGTTCAAACGTTATCAAGGTGTTTTTTCATATAGCTCAATAATTGTCACCCTGTACCTTAGTTTTGAACACTGGGAGAAGACCCTGCGATAAAATATTTGTAGAAACAATGGAAACGATTTATTTATTTGCTCACGCCGCCACAGCCAAGAGGTACAAGGCACTGAAGTAAAAACTGATTGAATTTCATTACAACACTGAAAAGTATTGCTATAAATTATATTTCACCCTTGATAATGCCATTTAATTCTAGTAGTGGTATAATAAAATAACTTAGGTATTGAGATTAATTTAAGAAAAGAAATTCATTTAGCTTATTGGATGTCATTATTTTTGTTAATTAATTTTATTAATTAATAATTAATTACCAAATCAAGACAGTTTGTTATGGTTTGAGATAAGAAATTGGAACATCCAGGTTTTTGTTTCATCGAAAAATTTGGCCAGAACTTATGCCAACCTTAAAAAATGTATTTAAAAATTGATGAATTTGGTGGGAAGCATACTTCCCACGGCCATAGAGAGGATTAAAGTATGTTTTTTTAAAAAAATTCGTCAAAATTAGGGGGGGGGGGAATTCGCACGCCAATTCATTTGGTACCATTGGATTGGTAATATTCTGAATTTGAATCTGATATAAAAGTTATTTTAGGCAATAATATTTTCTGTAGTTATCGTCAAGAGAAAAACAAGAAATTTCTCAGTTTTTTATCAATTAAAATTCTAATTAACATATTGAGAAAATTGTTCTGAGGTGCTCATTCTATCCATCACAAATTTGGCAACTTAAAACCGAACGGTCTGCCTTGTAGAGCAGCAACAAACAGGCATATACGCAAATAGACAAGACACACATTCGTTTTTATTATTATTAAAGATTTCTTTATATTTTGTGATTCTAACTATCCTATGTCATTTCAATATAGTTAGGAAGAGTAAAGTTGTTTCCCCAACATGCTAAACTTCTGGCAGGAAGCCAAGCCAATGATCCCCGATCTTGGCAACCATTTTGGCGCCAAAACGAAGCTTCTAGAAAATGCAAGAAATTTGGCCCTATTTCTACCCCTTCGAGAGATAAATATATGACGTCACTTCCTGTTGGAAAGCTCTCAAACTTCGAATGAGTCAGTTGGAGTTTGGTGAACTGATTGAAATTGTGCGTTATTGAAAATTCTGTGACTGATATTTATTAGTGATCTGCTGCCTGTTTGCATTATTAATTTATAAAAGTGCTACTTAGTTTTGTTATCTGTCCTACGTTTTGCTGTTCTGGAATACTCGTAAAATAAAGAATCATTTATTTTTCTATTATCCTGCTTGTTGGACTGTATTCACGTACACCCACAAGACGATTTTTGTAACAATATTTTGTATATCACACAAATAAATTAGTTTTTACATAAATCTGCTTTTAAAACTACTTTATGCTCCAAAAAATTAAATTCCATATACAAAACTGTCTTCAAATAAATCGGTTTTCAGAGGAAGAAGAGGTGCAAAAGTTTTGAAAATTTAGCCTGTTATTAGGAAAGCAGTGTTTAATACTGGTGGGAAAGTCGCCCTTAACCGTCTCGAAAAAATACTTTAAATTTATTGAAATGATACAAAATAATTTCAGACTGCTCTGATAGCTTTCAGAAGCAAAACACAAAAATTTTCCAGCTAAAACCGAGGATTATAGTAATTCATTTTGTAGCTAATTTCCAGTAGATAGGGTTTCAAAAATGTTTATGCAGTAATAGAACTCGTCTTCTCCTGTCGCCATCTGTTGGAGAAAAGATGAATCTGCAATAAATTTTGATGCTGAATATTTATATGCCTGATAAAAAAAATGCATTCAAAAGGGCATTTCGCCAATTATTGCCTGTTATTCATCTTCAGCCTATTTGTCAAGAAAACTACGTCTAACCAGGACCAGACTAATTTTGCTGAAGTCTCAGACCTTAAAAGTTGTAGTGGGACTTGGCGGAAACGTCAAATATTGACACTGACAGGAACTGAAGCAGGAATTCATTAAATGCTTTTGAGAATATACAACAGTAGTAAAAATTTATAAATTACTAATTTTTTTATATCTATTAATTATAGTTCCTAATTAGCTGGAATTTAAGTTATGCACGTAATTGATAAGTGTTCATGGGTATTCAGCGAATTCTAACCACTATACAATTCAATATAACTATTCAAAGATATAAGTTTAAAAAATATCAATATGTGTACAACCCCTCATCTTTTAGCTCCTCTTCGATAGTAGCTAAAATTCTGCTCATTGTAATGACGATATCCTTCTGAATACAAATGATATTAAACTGAATTTTTTATATAAGTTGCCCTATATATCTGGCTTTAAATTTGTGAAAGAAAATCACGCTATATTTTCCGCATGCGCAGTAAAACATTATTTATTAAAAATCCTCTTATTTTCTGTAATATTCAAATACATTTTTCCAAAGTCTTACAAAATGCGTCTCTAACATATTGTCATTTTTTCTGTAAGTTTCGTATAATATAACAGAAAACTCTGCATGTTATAAGCAGAAAACAGGCGGGAAAATTTGGGATTTTTTAAGAAAACCTTTATATCTTCCCAAATATTTGTGCTGTGTTTACGAAAATTCTTGTAAATTTTTTTTCTGAAAGTTTCATCTTGTTATCAGTATTCTGTAAAGCGGGGTGGGCCAAAACAGTTTTTGTCTTCATCAGTTTGTAGACGGTCCCCTAATTGCCATCAGGACCGAATCTTCAATGTAAAATGTGAGTTACAGTATATTCTTTACATGGTCGAAGTTTAAAGGCAGTCAGTTAAACTTTTCCGGAGGAATTCTAAAAAATGCGAAAATCTGAAAGTGTCCGGATACTTTTGGGCATATAGTGTACTTCGAAATATGGAAATGATCTCATCCGTGAATTTCCGAGTGTTTCCAAATCTAACAATAGGTAGAATTCAAACTAGGAACTTTCGTTGAATGTTGACTTCGAAACCGATTTGCTCCATAGTACAGGATTAGGTAAAGATTTTTTATTTTTCGAGAAAATCGAAAAATGGAGTTTATTGTCACGCCACAGTCACAAAACAAACGTAACTGCACATATAATCTAAACATATAAACAAATGTTGCATTGTGTGACACAGTGTGCGTGCACCTGTTATGTAACGACAGGGGAGGATAGTGTATAGGTACTGCGGAACTGCAATACCCCAAGCCTTTTTCAGTGTATAAATTTTCGTGCGATATTTAAATCTATTAACAATCTAATGCAATTTACCTTTCAGAGCTTTCAGTTTTCAGGGCAAACGGAGGAAAAAACCTTTCCTTTCCTATACCTTTCTTCGGAGAGGGAAAAACACTTCTTGGAGGACTACGTTTTAGATCAGACTCGATTTCTTTTACTGCGCATGCGCCGTGAGAAGGCGCTTTTCCCCCCCTCAAATAAATGATGAGTAGGAAAGTGCAGTAACAGTGTTAGAAAAGTGGTTGTAAGCGTTTTTCCACTGTAGAATATTATTTCGAGAGTCCCGAATTTGAAAATAACTCATAATTAATCAAAAATATTGCACTATAATTTTTTTCTTGATAAATACAAAAAAACACTTATACACAATACACACATGTACACAATAAATACACATGTGTATTTATTTTAACGTTACATGATTTCGAAATTAGTTATAATTTTATAATTATTTAACCTAAATTGCGTAAATTTTTATAAACGAAAGTAAGGATTACAAAATAATCGAGAAAATTTATTTTGAAGTAATTTTTTTTATTAAAATGAATGAAAAATTAGTAATTATATAATTACAATTTTTGCATTAAAAATTACTTATATGAAGACAAAAGTTTAATTATTATTTTTATTAATTAACCATTAAATTATTGAAAATGAATTTAAAAAAGGATACTTTTAAATTATATAGAAATATAACGGTGTGCAGCATGGTATTATAAGGCACCCACACTGTTACAATAACTATGCAAGAACTAATGTTGTGCTGTAACATTGTATTTACATTGTTTGTATTTTGAACAGGCATTTTGAGTAGAAAAAATTTCATAAAAACAGCTTTTAAAAACACACTTAAATTACTATACAAAATAGAACTTTTTATTTTAATTTTCTGCTGTTAGTCTTTAATTTATAATTCATTATTTTGAATATTATGGAATAAATTACTTTTTCAAATTCACTCGTAGTTGTAGTTCTGGTAAAAATGTTAGCAGTTCTCGCAGGTGTCACTCCTAGTAGTAAATCAAACTTAAATTAAATTAATCAATAACCTTCTAGTAAATTGCTGAAAATATTAAAATAGTGTAGTGTCATTGAGAATATACAATTGTACACAATTTAAAAACTCTAGCTCATCAGGAAGTGAGTGAAAAGTTGAATATAAAATTCCATCTTTACAACATGCAACAAGGCAAGTTAAATAAAAGCGTTATTGTTTGACCTCTGGCTGCTGTAATGCGAAAGAGAAAGATGATTTTCATATGAAAAGGTTTTACAATTGTCTTCTTAATAATCCTGAGTTATTAAAAGCATGAAGTGGGAAAATCCAAAGGCAAAGTTATGAGCCTGCATCATATCATGCAGTTTTTTTAGGGACAAATTCAGAAATCTGAGTTTCTGCACAGTTTATATCCAACTACTGCGAAAGAAAAAAAAATTGGTGTAAATTGCAGAAAAAAACTTTGGGGGTACCCAGTGTTTTTAAAATGGCAGGACTTACTACTTGAAAAGGAAGTTCATATAAAGTACCAATGAAAACAATCTAAGTCATATGGGGTGAAAAAATGATAGATATAAGATGATGAGATGTAATTTTTTTTATTTTAAACTCGTACAAAACTATTCAAAAATAAAAAAAAGATTTTGAAAGCGGGAAAAAATTGAGAACTTGATTAAGAATTTATATTGTATTTTTTTGTGAGTGACAAATTAGTTTTCTATTCAAGACAACAAGTTTGTGCTAAATACCGAAAAAATATTGTTACTGGTGAACATTGTGCATAAACTTCTCCTATCCTACCTACATTAATAACTTCTTAGTTTTGTGAGGATTTAACAAAATATGTTACATTTCCAAAAGTAAATCAACTTTGTAAGATTAGAAGCTTCTTGTGTTATTTAAGAAATGTGCTTTATGTTATTTTTAAAATTTATTTTATAATAATTTTCCTTACTTACTTGGAGAGTATAATGTTTCATTTTGATTATATTCGATTTTAGTCAGAATCGTCGTCAAGAACAGTGTTGCTAATTTATCAGAAAATTCTCTTTATAATAATTTAGCTTTGAATCTTATAGGGAGTTGCACTTTCACGATTTTTATGATGTGAATTTTTTATATATATATTGGTGCTATAGATATTTCAGAAATACAAAATTATGTATATAAACTTTGCGATTGGAGCCAAAGCAGAAAATCTGCTGGATTGGAAAAAAAGCAATTGTGACTAATTACGTCAATTTTTAATTTATAATTTAAGTATTCTTTTACTATGCCAGTTTTGGTGGATTTATTTCGAAAAAATTATATTTATTGTGATATGCCCTTTCATTTGCCATTCAGTAATGTGTTTGGATACGAATAATTTTTCTATTATAACTGTATTTGATTGTCACCCTCGCAATGTACCTCTTTGAAAATAATTAATTATCCTTAGAGTATCATTTGCATGACTAGTTTCATTGAAGCTATTCTGTAATTATTTTCTTGTTGCTTCAAAACAGGAAGGTTAATATAACTAGACAACTAAACTAGACTAGAATTATTAAAAAAATATTGATCTTTAAAGATCAGAAGGAAAGTTTTCGAAGGTCTAATTATATTTTTTCATCTTGCACTGTATATTAGATTTTACATTTGTTAATTAAAAAAAGAAAAGGTAACATTTTTAGAATCAGTAAGTTTCAGGGAGCTCACATAGTTTTTCAACTTTATTTAACAGGTTTTCATTGATAGTATTTTGATGATTTACGTTTTATTCGGTGTTATAGAATGGAATAATTGAAAAGTTGTGCGACCCAAACTTTCAAAAATTGCGAATTACTTACAATAATATTCGTAAATATGGCGATATTTTGTTCATTTTCATACTTTAGTGAAGAAGTTCGAGTATTGAAAAAGTACTTCTATCCTTTGATGGAATTGGTTCAAAATTTGATAAAGATCTACACTTTTGGCGGCAAGACGTCACGCCAAATGTTATCCATGTAACGAGCTTTTTTCATGAGTTTTATGAGTTATCGCATTCACACGGACATGTAAAGACATACAAGCAAACAATCTACTTACTGACGGACTTAATCTAAAAATTTCCATATAGTATCTAAAATTTTGGTGGAAGGAGCAGATACTAAATTCCATCTATTTAGCTTGCTGATTTTCTGAGTTATCGGATTTTCTTCAGCCCCTTAAAAAATCTCTGAAAGGTCAGAGGTTCACCTGCGACAAGGAAGTGCAGGACACCGTGGAAAACTGGATCCGTCAGCAACCTAGGACTTTCTACACTGAAGCCATCCACTCCCTTCCCACGTCTGGGATCAGTGTATCAATGTCAATGGCGATTGTTTATAGTTGTACTGTTCCACATGAACTGTAATTAGAATATTATTATTAAACTTTCTTTACATACAACTGCAGTCTCCTTTTCATTTGGGCGCACCTTATATGTATGCAGCTATACAATGGAATTACAGACATCGCTTTAAGAATTTCTAGTTCACTATTGTAAGTTACATCTATGTGCTATCAAAATAGAACAAACTTTCTACTTTGCACAATAGATTACACATTACTTTGCACAATATATGCAATAATTAATTTTGCAAGCATGCAATATTAAATTTTTTTTGCAATGTTTTGTAAAAGTCACTACATAAATGTGAATTTTGGAGATAGTTCCGCACTGCATAAGTGAATACCTATATTTTTTTGCTAAGCAAAATAAAATTACTCTCTACATTATGATGACAAATAATTAAAAAAAATCTATAGGAGGCGATATTTGTTCATTTGAAATTAACATGTTAAATTTTCTGGCTTTTAATTTTAAAATATTCCACGTAATATCTGAAAATATGCTTTATTTCTTAGTGGCAAATGATAATTCTGTTAATTTTGGTGCGAGTGCATTCAATATTGGCAAATTTTGTTCAAAATGTGCAAGCTGTAGGGAAGAGGTGAAAAGGCAGTGATACTTTTTTCAAATAGAAAAGTTTTTCTAAATTAAAAAAAAATGATTCTGAAGTTCAGTTCCTAGGGCCGTATTATCCAATGGACTAATTGGGTTGTAGCTCAAAGGTGCCTAAAAGTTTAATATCCTGATTTTATCTCAATTTTGAACCAGAACATATATTTGATTATAAATATGTTATATAATTTTATGCGTTATAATATATTAAATAATTAATATGTTATAAAATGTATAATAATAAATATGCTATAACTTTATATGTTCCTCAATTATTTTATTAGTTTGGTATTTTCGTTGGTCCATAGGCACTGAAGTTCCTAGTTACGATTCTGATGGTGCGCCAAGTTGCTCTAGCGTTGGGCACTCAAATTTGTTCAGATGGTCCTTCCAATTCCATTTACTTGGTTTGACAGCAAGCTAATAAGATAAATGTGATATATATTATACTGTGCATGTTATATTATCTTGCGCTGTATTCAAGCCCTTTTCTCTTCTGCAGTATAGTTATTGAATTCCAAAATTAAATTTACGCGGTATTTGATGCCATGCATCGAATGTATTCTGAACAAGAAAACCAGAAGGAAAGTTCGCCACATACTAACGAATTATCATTATTTGAAAAGGAATGCACAATTCCAACGATACAACTTTCCTAGCACTTGTAAGTTGAACTTTGTTTTTAAAAGGTGCTTCATCTGTCAATTATGATTAATGTAATTTATTTTTGAATAGACAGTATGATCCCTCTACGAATAACACATTTCGATCGACGAATCTTTGAAGTATAAGCATACTTTAACATTTAGAACAGCTATTTTAAAATGAAATGATAAATGTTTTATTTTTTGTAGACAGTGTAAACATAAACATATACACTAATGTTGTATTGTTTTTAAATTAAATTCAGATACAAAACGTTTCGCAAAACTCTGGGTTAATTTTCTGCATCATATAGCAACCCAAATCTCACACTTCATAATTCCAATCGATTGTTACTTAGTGTTCCAGATTATTTGTATCGGATTATTGTTTTATCCGTAAAACAATTTGGTCCAGGCTTATGCTTAATTGATAAGCAATATTTCGATGCGTATTGCTATTTTATTGTGCCATTGATCACAAAATTCGAAGCAAATGCCGATTCAATCCTTTGAAAATCTGCTGTTTAATATACTTATTGGATGGAAAGTTAAATCCACTTCAGAGAAATGAGTAAGTTTTATCGGATGGTTTTATCAATAAGCAGGGAATATATTTCTACCAGTATGATGAAACGTTAATATTTATTTTCTGGCTCTTTACTGTCTCGCTGAAGATTAATGAGTGCGATTTAAGGAATTTAGATATTTGTGTTCTAAAAAGTTTTGATAGTAAGTTCGATGAAAGGAGCGATTGTTTTATTCAGTTGTATTGTAATCTAAATTATTTAATTTAAATATTCGCCCATTTGAAACTAAGCATTCGCTTGTTTTCGAGCTACAAAAATGGCATCTCTATTCATCGGCTAGAAATAGATAATGGAATTAAATCACGTGATGTCGTAGTCACGTGACAAACGTAGCTGCGCATATCATCTTACTACACGTTATCTTACGTTGTGCTGTGACGTCATGGCCTTTTTCCTTCTGCAGGATGCGCAATTGTTACCAAAATTAAATATACACGGCGCATTTAAAGTATACCAGGTGACCATTAATTTACTCTATTTTCGTAATTGACTAAGTAAACCGATATCCTATTTTAATTCGAATGTTCTGCATTTTATATGTTTGTATATTTATTATCGCAGTCACGGCCAAACTCGTTGTTCGATTTTCTACGAATTTGGTATGAATATTCCTCGAAGTCATTAAAAACGATATATATATATATAAGGTTTTTATTTCTTAATTCCCTTTCAAGACTGTGGCAGTTTTAATAGTTTTAATGTTTGGCAAGTTAATGCCGAGTTTGACGCCATTAAAACACTTGAGTCATTTTGGTTATGGCGAGAAATTTGCAATTTTTTAATACTGTTAAAAGCAGATATTTAATTACAATTTTGTGAATACTTAAAAAAGCAGAGACTTGTGTAAATAATTCGCATTGGAAAGAAAAAAAAATGGTTAAACTTTAAAGACTGCGATGAAAACCAGATCTTAGTTTTTTTTTCGAGGTCTATTGTTCAAAGAACTACTAGTTTAAATGAATTTGCTGAAAGTAGACGTTATCACGAAATTATCATGGATATATATTCATGAATAAATGTTTTGATTTGATTTTAAAGCTATTTTTGTTTTAAAAGATTAATTTATACTTTAATTGTTTGTAAATTATTTTTCTTTACAATATGGAGTGTCACCTGTCACGACCATACGTTACTCTAGTTATAAAAAAAACATTTACAGGGAAACAACTTTTAAGGATTACTTTGATCTACAACTGTTGGTTTGTGACTCAACGGTATTGTAAAAACACCCACAATATTTTAGAATATAACAAGCTTATTTACAATCCTCATATTCTGCTCTCCATCGCTTTAGTAAACTAAAGTATTCTTTTCTGTCTAGCTTATATGATCTAATCTCTCAGTCTTAGCACTTCTATACTGTGAGGTTAGGTTAGGTTAGATTAACGTCCCGTTTTGAAGCAACAATAGGGCTATTTAGGGACGGACCTCGTAATTTTGAACCGCGGTCAAATGGCGGGGGCGACGCCTGAGCTGGCACCCCCTCTCCAAGCTTCCGCGCCACACCGACGGGAGGGCGTTTGGTCACTACGTATGATTTAGCATGCATCAGGCCCTATACACGGCAGATCTTCAGTGGAATCGGGCTTCGGGCCTGCGACCCTCCGGTCCCGGGGTCGAGGCCTTACCACTAGGCCACCGCGGCCCTTCTATACTGTGAAAGGTTTTAAACGGAGCTCCATGTTTATCCATTCATGATGTCAATTCAGCAGCTGTGATCTTCCATCACGTCCTCATCTACTGCATTTTTCCAGGTCATTGTAGTAATATATAATGCATTAGACAGCTTAGGTCTAATTTTTGATAGCATATACGAGTTTTTACACTGAAAATCCATCGCTACTTGGCAGGAATATTAATTCCCTTATTGCTTTATAAATTTTCAATTTATTAAAATTAAAATTTCCTTGTCTCTCGAATTTTTGCCGAACCGAGGTCTAAAGATTCTAAATAAATCGTTTGCAAGCAAACCGAAAATCAGGATTTTTTTTCCCATGCCAAAATGAAGTTACTTTCCACGGAGGGTTTTTAGCGTTCCATTTCTTATTTGCTTCTGAATTTCTTAAGTTAATGATGTAAAATTTAATAGGCCAATATTCTAATCTGATTATATACTTTGCATCGTTAAATCGATCATGTTATCAATTGTTATCTTTTTGGAAATTACGGAATTATTGTATCATTAAAGGAAGATTTCTTTTTGTCTACTGAATATTAATGAATAATTCTAATTAATAACAATAATTTAATTTTCAGCCCTGTTCAATTCGATTTCCATTTCATTTTTTGAAAACCATTGGCTTTACTGAAAATAATTCCTCATCGAGTTTCTAATTAGCAAGCTTTGAACTGTTCTCAGGAAAAAAAGTGGGATTCATAATCCAGAGAAATCATCGACTCCTGCGCATTTCAACGATAGTTTTCCCAACATTAGAAAGATTAAATTCTATCTCTCTTTGAATTCAATACTTGTCGCAATGACGCATAATTTCGTTACGCTCATGTATGTCGAGTCCCACTAATCATGGTATTGAATTTTATTTCGTTTATATCCGTAAAATTTTAAAATATGATTTCTATAAAAAGATATCGTAATTATATATAATATGAACGTATTGAACGTATTTCAATAAACACCTTCATTAAAATCCCACGTTTTTTCCTACATTGCCAAATAAGTTAATTTTAAGATCATGAATTTAATTTTAAAATTAATTAAACTGAATGTTACAGGAATTAAATTAATTAAAAAATACTCCAACGCACAAAAATATTTTTTAAAGCATTAAATTCAACTTTTGAATCCTTTAAATAATTTGCAAATAAATTGAAAATATTTTTTCTCAGCAATACAATGGAGCTAGTTCTAATACGGACTTTTTAAATTCTAATTCGCAGGTATAATTTGAATTTTTTTCTGATACTTGAATTTCCCATCAACGTATCTTAGAATTTTGTATTAATTCGAATTTATTTAGGGTAATTCGAAGTCAAAGCTCAAAATTGTTTGCATATATTTCTGAATTATTTTTATTTCATTAGTTGAATACGTCCGTACCTTGTGTCCGCGGGGGTCGTAAGTTAATAATTTTCAAAACTCTTATTCGAGGATTGCTGTACAATTTATTCAGTCAAAAAGCAATAAAAAAATTCCTAAAGTTTTTAAAAACTTCGAGCACATTAGATGTGAATTGTAGTCAAGTTAGTCAAAGTTCTGTATTAAAATTACTTATATATTTATTGAAATTAATATAAAAATTATGATTATTATTACTCATTTATTAAAATTGCTTACTGTTTATTTATTAATTATGTATTATTTGGAGAGTTCAGTGTTAAAATGGTCCAAGTCCATACTATTCATTTCCTAGAAAACAGACCTCAAAGTTGGTCAGCTGCATTTAATAATAATTGTTATATATAAATATCGTAAATATTAAATATCTTGCTAATTGTCCTTGCTTCCTGCTGGATACAAACTAACTAAGGAACTTGAATCCTTAGTATACATAAAATATAACATTTCTACATTACCACGGCAGGGTTGATGCAAAAGGGGCAAAACATGGACTTGGTCCACTAGAACTCTGAAACCTCCATTTATTAAAACTGTTAAGTAATAAAAACAAATTTTTACTGCCATTTTTAGTTTAAAAATTGTCGTTTTCTGTTGCTGTACTCATTTTCAAACCCAGTTTTCCTGGATTTGAGTTTTCGGATAAATTGGATTTTTATTATGACCCCGGCAATTTCGAATTAGCCAAGTTCCACTTTATTTTTTCTCAACAAAAAGAATCTCCGTCTAAAGCCATCAAATCAATGTTGTTCAATTTTCGCATAAATCACTGCAGAAAATGGAACGCAAATCACCGAACTAAACATGTACAATAACAGTACTTCATTGCCAACTCATTTATAGAAACAATGTAATAAATATACTTCAGACAACAATATGATTTTACATTCTACAGACCAAATGCTGTAATCATGAATAAAATTACCATGCTTAACGCAAAAACTACAGTCGAAACACTGGATATTCTCAAAATTTGATTATGAGCGCTCCGAAATAGCGTGATACCCCATCCATGATGGAAGCGAAACTTGTGTCTTGTTTTCGAAACGGCGTGACGCAAAAAAATCATCAGAATCACTGGAAAATGGGAAAATAATTATAAGTTTAGGCTTGTAAGATTATTTTGATAGATCTTTTCAGTTGTCCACAGACAACTTAATGGTTACAACTAAAGAATAAAAAATAAATTATGTGTAAATCGGTGAATGAATAAAGCATCAGATCCAGCGATTTTTTTCTTTTCAGAAACATTGTTCTATTCTAAATATATTACAGCTCGAAACATGGCAAAAATGCTGATTAATCGCTTTTAGATTGCAAGCGTAATCTTAGACGAAATGAAAACATTGCTGGAAATCAAAGTAACGTGACTGAATTCGCCTTGCAATTGATGACATTTTGCGCCAAAAGTTTTTCCAAGTATTTATAAATTCATAATTTAGTAGTTACGTGTGTAATATTGAAGAACTTCAAAAATTTGTGTAGAAGATGGAATATAATTCACCAAATTGCATGATATAGATAAAAAACCTTTCCCGATCTTTAGAATATTTTCATTTGTGCAGTTTTAGTTCAAAATTATGCCCACTCAACATACAAATTGGATGCAGATATATAGTAAGGATCCAACTGAGAAAAATACGCATTTTGAGATATAACAGTTTTCGCAAAACATTGAAAAAAATTCTAATCCTAAAATTCTAATGCCAAAATTAAATATTCAATTGTAAGTAGTTGCATAATCAATGGATTAGAGTTGGTTCACTTTTGAATGCAAAATGCTTACTTAAATATAATTTCCTACAGCCAAATCGAAATAAATAAAATGATGATTGTTTCCGATTGCATAACTTTGCGTGCAGCTGAACATCGCATTCATTTTTTTGATAAGCCTTGCCATCAAAAATAAACGAATTAGATTTCGGCCTCTATTGTTTCTCCGTTTTGGTATGAAAAACTGTTACTCTTCCATATTCATTAGTAAGAAATAAATAAGTACGTTATATCAGATTTTAATGATCTCCTAATTTGCTTTTACCTTGAAGCAGTGTACTTTGTGAAGAAATTTTGTACTTGAATTTGCTGGAGTTCTTCGGAACTGTCAGTGGCTCGGTATTTGTATGTCCGTAAGGACAGGTCAAATTACTAGTTTACCTTGAAAATATTATATTGGAGCTGAGACTAAGACAGGACATTCATTCGTTTGAATTTAGCGATGAAAATGAATCTAGAGTCAATTTATGCTCACTTGACACATGTCAAATGCGACGAGTCAGTTTAATCTCTAAAGGTCCAATGTTGACTTTCAACAACTTACCCAATTTTGTCTTCTAAAATCTTGAGAATAAGACTGAAGCTCTAATGCCTATTGCTACCAATAGGATACATACTGAATTTTTTATTAAATCTATTTATAACATATAAATGGTAGCCTGAGTGCTGATAAAAAATTAAATGGATGTTTTTCACTTGAGGTTTCAATTTTTTAGCTTTGTTTGCTTGAGAGTACCATATTTTATTCTACAAATGTTGAAGGAAATTCCTTATCCGTATTATTATTCATTAAAATTCATTTGTGTTTGACATTATAGAATTTTATCAAGGAATTTTTTTCTGAAATAAAGGCCAGCGTTGTCAGTTGGTAACAAACTGTTTTGTAGCCATAAACCATACTTAAAACAAAACAGGATTTTTAAAATTATTTTTCCTATGTTTTATTCAAGAAATGAAAGTCAAAAAACCTTTTAAAATCATTTTTTTAAAAAAAATTGGGCCTTTTGAGGTTGATTCTAGAATCCATTTGAAATTTTGCAAGATAAAAAATAGAGTGAATAGGGCTGCGAGATGACCATATTTCATCACCGTGTTATATCATCTATGGAAAATCGATATTTCCCGATGTATCATGATTATTTATTTCTTGAAATTATCCTTTAGTAGAAAGCCTTTTAATGTGATGATTAAGTAAAATTAATCTGAATAAAAGTGTTTTTAATTTTTAAACTTATCTTGCATAAATTTCATTTGATTCAATAAAACCATTCCACATTTTTCATCCCTGTTTAGGATTAAAATAATCTTTTACTCTGTTTAATAGATTAATAGAGTGAGCGAAGTTGGAATTTTAATCATTATAGAATTTCATTTAAGTAATGTCGGTGCTTCACAATACTCCAAAACTTTAAGATAATTCCCTTATTCCTACGAATGCCAAAGTGAATTTTAAAACTTTAGTAGATAATGCAAACTTTTCCTAATATCAAAAATTGGTCGTGAATTTCTAACAAATTAAACCTTTTCCTGTCTAGTATATGTCTCTGGTATGTCTTCGTGCATTCTTGTACATCTTTCCCATTTAACGCAACGTCTCCATTATCAGTGGGTAGATTATATTGGAACAGATACTTAACTATTAGCTGAATGAATTATAAAACTTATAATAAACATATTTTAAGTATCTTGTGAAGCAGGAATAATTTAGAATTTGGTGCGAACTAACAACTTTCGATTGATGTGAAAACATTTATTTTTGTTATTGACATTTTTATGATCATCCGAATGAAATTCGGGTCTTTAAAATTACTTCTATCCTTTTTTCTAGAATAATAAAAGTTTTGTTATTCTGTTTTACTGAAGCTATAACAAAAAGTTTTATATTCGAAGATACTTATATGCCGGATGAAGAAAAAAATATTTTTTTTAAATCAACCACTGTAATCAAGATAATTTTTTTCTCCATCTTCTTTCTCCAACTTCATCAGTTAAGATATTCCTAAGTCATTAAGGAAAATCAGATGGTCGAGATAGCTGAAAGGCAAGTGAAAATGCCGATTTTCTTTTCAAAGTTTCATAAAAAAAATTTTCTTTTAAATACCTCCTGTGTCTAAGGAAAGATTAAAAAAATACAAATAAAAAAGATAAGATGAGAGAAAAGAGAGAGAGAGAGAGAGAGGACGATAGAACGTTAAAGAAAATCTAACAAAAGAATTAAGAAAAAAATTTCTTTTTCTTTAGAATGAGAAAAAGTAAGAGAAAAAAGTAAAAGACAAACGATTTCCAAGTGAGTTTTACGTCTTCGTTCCGCTACACGCTGTTCTTCTTCTTCTCCAACGAAACGTATTAAAACTTTCACCACTGATCTTTAAGTAAAACGCCTTCTTCTTCTCTCTTCGCTTTTTACCTCACTTCGCTTCGCTTTACTCCTCACAAAAGCAGACGATAGAAAGAAAAGCGCGGGCTATTTTCTTTCGAAAGCCCGTTTAATTACGCAACTTTAATCAAGCGTGCTTGGTGGAGGATTCCGTTTATCTGTTTTTGAAACCGATCGCTTCTCCGTGGAACACAAACACACGCACACGTACATATCACGATTAAAAAGACATGAGAATATAAAAGGCTTCTTCTTTATTTTTTCTCCTTTCATTTTCTTTTTCTTCCCCGAGTTTGGGTTCTTTACGCTCTCCATCTTCGTTTGCAGCAGAGAAACATACAAAGGAATTAGGAAGAGGGAGAGAATATATATGTATAAACACACAGGCACACCGGTATTCTTCGTTTTCTTCTTTAAAAAACACTTTTTATCTGGAGGTAAAAAAATATTGTGAGGTTTAATTTATGCATCGAGTTGTTTTTCTCTCACCTGCAGCTGTGTGTATGCATTACAACGCGCTAAATATTTGCATATCTAAAGATGGTATTTTCTGCTACCTAAATCTGCTCGAGAACTTTGGAAGGAAGTGTTCTTAGCAGAATGCTGGACTAAATGTTAATTTTAACCTTATTTTTTTTTATCTCACATAGTAAATAAAAATAACTTGCATTTGCATTTTGCGAACGTTTTTGTTAGCATCTAAGAGAACTTTTTTCTATCAATTCTTTTGCAACTGCGATGTTTTGGACTTGAGATAACATTTAATCAAAATATTGTTTGGATCGGAAGCTTCTGCAACTTTTAGTTATAAGGTAGTTGTCTGAAGAAATATGGGTGAATTTTCTAAAAATAAATAAAGTTTATTGTTATTTGAATTTAAATAATGAGTGGTGTGATATTATATAAAATAGATATTTAACTTGTAAAAAATAGAGACTTTGGGATGCAAAATACTGAATGAATCGAAATTAAAATTTTGTTTTGTTTCATCCCTAGTCACATCATTAATGATGACAATGAATTAGCTGATGCTATGGCAAAGGCAGTTTCTGTTTCCCTACAACGACAACCTTATTGAAATGAAGAAATCGCTATTTGATTATGTTTATTCATTACAGTAAGAATAGTGGGATCTGCAGAACCACAAGCTTCATTACGTTAATACATTAATAAATTATAAGCCTATATTCCCACTGCGCAAGCTTGGTGTAAAATTGACTCGACCCTGTATTGCTCAAGCTCGCTTCACTCATAAGTACCTTTTGTTTCACGAACGGCTCTCAATGTACAACTTGCCATGCTGATTTTTCTGTCATCTGTATTTTAGATTGCGCCCCGTCGTCCTCGACTACGATTTTTTCCGGTCTACCATCTTTAAACTTTTGAGACTTGGTGGGAAAACTTCTCCATCCGACTTTTTAAAATTTTTTAAAGGTCATGGACTTTTTAAAGATTTTAATTAGAGTTTTTTAATTTTGAACATTTGCTCGTCTTGATCTCTCTTTCAGTAGAACACTTTTCATTCTTCTGATACGATTTGTTTCACCTTAATGATTATAGATTAGATTTTATCTCCCTTAGATCTTATCATTTGCTTGTAGCTTTTACTAAAAGTTTGACGCAGCGAGACCAAATCTGGCCCTTGTGACATAAAACTGAAATTAACTTACTTAAAATCTCAAAACAGAATGGCAAGACGCAGAATCAAACTGTGTTAATATGGGAATATATGAACTGTAAAGGCCATTCGAATGTGATTGACCATATATTAAGCTTAAGAAATAATTATTATGGATATTTAAAATGGTAGAATAAATATTACACTTTTATCTCCCTCCCTCCTTCTCGCCTTCTTTTAATTCAGATCAAGGCCTCCTTTTCATTTGATTACAGGCTAGACTAAATCTCAAACATTATTTAAAAACCTAGATTTTAATGAAGAAACAGGAACATTCTTTTCCTCTTTTAACCCTTTGACTACGAATTAAAAAAATTATCGAATTTTCTATGAGAATTTTTTTTTTCAATTATTGAATCCAATTTTCTATGCGAATGAAGAGAGTAGGCTCCAATTAAGCCAAACTTATTGTGTTTGGAAGTTATTTTTTTCTCCTCTGAAAAATTATTATATTATTTTCTCTCCTCTGGACTATTATATCCAAACCTTTAAATCAAAAGGTTTGGATATAATAGTCCCATAGCCAAAAATCATTACATTTCTATGCATGAAACATGATTATTATTAGTTATTCCGAAAACTTATTTATATATTTACAATATTTCCTCAATATTATTGCAAACAAAATGCGTATTGCTTATCAGTGGATCAAAACTATCGAACACACATGCATAGAAGAAAAGTCTTCAGTAAACAATGGCTTTTGGAGAGAAAATAGGATGTGCTATCTGGGTGACTAAAGATAAAATGTGCACAGTTGTTTTTGTCCTACAATTGGAACATATTACAATGCGTTTCGAAGCAATTTTTAGCCAGATAATGTGAGTGTGACGTATGTGTCCTGTTAGTAGTCAAATGGTTAAACTAACTAAACCATTGGGAGTGGCCTCCCCTAAACTTTCTCGTATACTGCTCAAAAATTTGTCATTTCCCCTCCCCCTGCGTGGATAAAAAAATCGAACCTACTGTAACCCAGAATGCAACGAATATCAGAAGGTTTTTCTTTGTAGATTATAGTGATTGTAAAATATTTAGGTGAAGAATCATATTCAAAGAGTATTAAAACATAGTATGTATTGAAACTGAGCAATATTTAAGCTTTTCACTCTAGCAAGCTCCGCTAATGCGAGGGCACGAGCGAGCGAAAACAAAACAGGAGATAGATAAAACGAATCTATCAAAAACTCCGTCTCAAGGGCAAAGTGACGTAATCCTTCCGCTTGCTACCAGTACGCATGCGCATGGAGATAAGTTTTGAAACGAATGCTTAACAAGTATGCGATTATACAGACAGACAGACAGTCAACCCGTTGACGGATTTGGCTCAAAATTTTATACGGACCTACATTCATGATGATAAAACTGTGTACCAAATTTTATCCATCTAGCTATTCAAGTTTTTGAATTATAGTGTTCGCATGACCGCGGACAAACAGACAGGCAGACTTCCCGTAGACGGATTTTGTCCAAAATTTGATAGAAACCTACAAATTATGTGTCAAGTTCACATACCAAATTTCATCCCCGTAGCTCTAATAGTTTTTGAGTTATCGTGTTCACAGACAGACATAATTCCAAAATTGTGTTTTGCGGACTCAGGGAGGTCTAAAACGTGGAGATTCGTCAAAATCTCGAGTTCGAATTTTTTGACGATTACAATACTTTTTCTTTGTATAACTTCGTATACGAGAAAGTAAAAATGAGGTGTTTTATCTGTGGCACCATCGCAGCATCTGGCAATATCTCTAGCTGTAATTGCATGCAGATCGGATCGGCCCTCTTTGTGATTCCACCTGTCGACCAATAGCGAGCAGCCTGTTGGAGTACTTAAAGACTATGATTACTTCTGTTCACTCTTCTTTTTTGTATCATCTCACTTCTAGCGTGTTTAATGATTTATTGATTTAATTTAGGATTTTAATTTAGTTGTTATTCTATTAAATTTGTTATTTTATTATCTAGGAGTCTTTCTTTGATTGTGTCACCAGCTCTGTGTTTCTCTCCATTGAGTGCTTCTGATATATATGTAGAATCAGCCGTGATAGGTCGAGAAGCTGAGTAGTGTAGTATAGTACTAGTCAATATGAAGCACTTAAGTGTCAATCGTTCTATGTACAGAATACCTCAGAGACTAAATTAGTAAATCTCCCCTCTACACATGCTGTAAAGTTAACTTGACCTCTACGTAAGCCTAGAAGTTACAGATATCTTTCAATCACCCGTGTAGTTACTATAATAATTTCTTTGCGATGGAATAAGACTATATACCGGGTTGTTAGGCAAGAAACAGATCAGATGTGGGAAGGAGGAGGGAATGACACCTTAGCCATTTGGTGGCATAGCAGTTATATTACCCTCTATGTAGAGAAAAATATTCTGCGGTATGGTATCTTGTACAGCCAGACAGAATTCGTTAACCTGTGGATCCCAACTCCAATTGGGACTATATGCAAAAATATTAGAATTGCGAAAGCTCTGATAGCACATTTTTCTGAGAGATCTTTAACATCAGGAAGAAAGAAAACTATCATGATTTAAAACATTCCTTGTAAGTTTCGAAATAAACATGTTTAACAAATTTAATTTTATTTCTCATTAATAAAGGCGTCATTGCCCCATGTTATTCTCATATCTATATGTACTTTTAGAGTCATAAAAAAATACCTCTTACGAGGTCGCGGAATATTTTTGTAAGATGGTCGAGGATGGAAAATGTTTCAACTAAGATATGCTGTAACCCAGATAAATAAACCTAGCAGTTCTACAGAATGTCTTCTCATAATTCATCATTGTCTATATCACGAAACATTATAAAAAGGAAACTTATTAAAATATTGAATGCACTTTATAATTTATTTAACATTCATATTTGTTCTAAATAGAAAAGTTAAATTTAAAATGTACTTTTGAATCATGAGTAAGTCCAAAATTTCAACGCATATGTGAATAAGTGTAATAACTAAAAATGTATATTAACTTTTCTCTGCCAAGAATGGCAGTGAATTCATTACAATAACTGAAATGTTTGTAATGTTTTCCTTCAACGTTAAAGACAACACTCAGGTTAAAAAAATTGTGAACACTGCTTTTTTTGTGTGTATTTTCGTAATTAGGAGAAGAAAACTAAATTTATGCTTAGTAAAAGTACTGATTCCTGTTGACGGTTCAAAATTTGATACAGATTTACAATTCAGGTGCAAAGACCACAACTGCATCATCCAAAAGCGCATAAAATTCCATCTGTCTAGCTCGTTGCATTAGTGATTTAGGCTACAACCGCAACATCCAAAAGAGCATAAAATTCCATCTGTCTAGCTCGTTGCATTTTTGATTTAGACCACAACCGCATCATCCAAAAGCGCATAAAATTTCATCCGTCTAGCTCGTTTCATTTTTGATTTACATGTTCATGCGTACATGAATAAACAAATGCAGGCTTAGTATTATTCAAAACTGGACTCAGAATGATCTAAAACGTGAAGATTGATTGAAATTTCAACGTCAAATTTTTTTGACAATTACAGTACTCTTATCGTTTGTGGGAAAGTAATAAAAAACTTGCTAAGAAAACAAATGGTAAGTAGGTCAAAGACTTCCTAGTTGTATACTATATCTGAAGAAGAATTAAAATGACGTAAGGTAATATTAACTGGCTAGACCAATAAAGCATTATCATCACGGTTCTGGCTCAATCACATCTATCCCAAATTAGCCTAGAAGATTGTTGATTATTCCTTCATTCAACATTCAGATTTATCTAACCTGAAATTTCCGAAAATGACGGAATTTTACCAAGAACTCTTGGAACACTAAACCAGCAATGACTTACAATTTTCGCAGGAGTGGGTGGAGAGATGATCCACTCACTTCACTTTATCAAAACAGACGCCCCGAAAAAACAATGGGAGGAGTATTTATTGTGCTGTATTACGGTACAATATTCCGCCTTTCCTGCCTCTTTTATTGTTTTTTCATCTCACCTTCCTTCGCATCCGGGCTTTTCCATCCCCGCCCCCACCCCCAACCACCTTGCTCCACCCTAGCTCACTCCTGATCTTGACAGAGCCGAAATGAGGACCCGAGGGAGACAAGGTATTTTTTTCTTTTTCTTTTTTTTTTTTTATTCCTTCTCTTCTTTTTCTATTTTTTTATTATTTCCCTCTCTCCATCCTTTTTTCCCGCCTAGCTTCGGGCTTAAGCAATTCTATTGAGAATCCCCCTCCCCTCCCTTGTACCACCCTCCACCCCCAGAGAACTTTCCTAAGCCCATGGGTATTTTGTATTTGTATTTTTTTCTTCCCATTCTACCCTCCTCCCTTATCAAGCAACTTTTTATTTCAATCGTTTTTACTCGATCGTTTCCCTGTGCTTTTTGTTTAAATAGATTATTATTGGAATTCCCTTTTATTTCTGCCCCCCGGGTAATTATTGGTAATTAAAATTGTATATGCATGGAGAGAGATTACAACATTGTGTACGACGACGCCCTTTGCGAGTTTAATAATAATTATTCTCCTATAGGACGGGTGTTTTTTTATTTTTTATAATTCGTTTTTTTTCTCCGTCCGACGGTGGTGTTTTGTAATTCCGAGAAATTTTTAAACGATTTTCTATACATTCGTTTAATTACCCTATTTCTGCTTTTACCGTCGAACAAAAGGTTCCCTTCTACTCTTTGCTTTTGAGAAGGTTCGATGCTTTCGATCGTTTTAATTATTTGCAATGAATGAAAAATGTTTTTGAGATTTAATTCGTCGGAGAAAGAAAAATAGTGGGAACCGAAGCAATTTCCTCTTTGTCTTTGAGTGGATTCCGCGAGGCCTTCAAGATGACAAGCTCCAAGGTTTATTGTAATCCATAAATTAAAAAAGGGAATTAATCAGATAAGGCTTTAAAATGTATTCTGCTTCGTTAGGAAAATTATATAGGCTTTTACTGATTTCATCAACACAGTGAATGCTGCAGAACAACTATTTTTGAAAACTTACGACGGCATTTTGCATATAATATTGTAGGAAATGTAATTTTGTTGATCGCTTTTATTTCAGTGCCGTTTTATTAACCGAACATTTTTAATAATTATTTCATTTATTATAATTAGGGTTGCCATACGTCCCGTATATACGGGACTGTCACCGTATTTCACTTCTCAGTCCCGTATCACCATTTTTCCCGTTTTTGTCCCGTTTTCTCCCTAAAAGAGCAATTTTGATTTGTCAATTTTGTTTATTTTGAAATGTCTCGCGCCCAATTTTATAATTATGTGAAAGAAGAAAATGATATAATTAAGAAATGACTCAATTCAAATATGACTGGGCTAAAAAGGACTAACCTTGCATCTTTATTTTACTTATTCATTTTATTAGACAGCTTAAACTTTATTGATTTTTTTTATTGAGTTCATTTTATTTATTAAAATAAATCATTAACTACCCACTTTTTTCCATATTTTGTTTATTTAGCACTTAATTGTCCCGTATCAATGCTTGGCAATTATGGCAACCCTAATTATAATGGATAAGTTTTATAAACAATTTTTTTCAACTAAAATGGTTAAAAAAGATTATGCTTGATAATTTAATATTGTACATTCAGGTTTCGAAGTGTTAATTCCTACATGGCTAATTTTACCTAGAATTTTTTGGCTTGGCCTATTTCGAGAATTCACTATATTTTTATCCAATACAAATTTTTATACATATCAACAGTTTCTGAAGGATTCCGTTTTAATGATTTTATTTAGAAGATATTTTGATTTTAATTGTAATTTATTTTATGCTCTGCATTTTGTAATAAAAAGAAACATTTTCTGCTTCCGATATTTTTGTGAAACTGTAAAGATTTGATTAACAACAACAACATCAAAAGAAAAATCTCGGATACGGCTTTCAAATGTTGTTTAATGAGTTTTAATTTTTTATGAACGGATCTTAGAACTTTATTGATTTGAAAGCAATTTTGTTGCTGAACAGCGGATATATTTATCAAATTAAGCGTATTGAAGTTATAAATAGGTTATTTGATTAAAAACTGAAAATTTTATTGATTAAAAACATTAAAAAAAAAAAAACTCAGTTCTCCTTTAACCCTTTTGGCCCTAATGGGCATATACATTCCGGAGATTGGACTTCATTTCCTATTGGTAAATAAATCCCACTTTTCCATGGATTTTTATGTTTTCAGTGTTCTTAAGGAATTAGGGAATAAAATTATGATTGAAGAAACTTGGAAACACTCTCAGATTGCAAATGGCTGACTCAGGTTTTTGTTATCTTCGTAATAAGATTATTGTTACGAAGCTGTAAAGTTGTTTCTCTGATATGCTAATCTTATAGCAGGAAAGAGAGTTTTACAGATATTTTACTGGAATAGTTCCAGTCGACTATACCTTATTGGTAAATAAATTTCACTTTCAAATGGGTTTTTTATGTTTTGAGTGTTCTTAGGGAATTAGGGAATAAAATTATGATTGAAGGAACTTGGATACACTCTCAGATTGCAAATGGCGGACTCATGTTTTTGTTGTCTTCGTAACAGCATTATTGCTACGAAGCTGTGAAGTTGTTTCTCTGATATTCTAATCTTATAGCCGGAAAGAGAGTTTTACAGATGTTTTACTGGAATAGTCCCAGTCGATTATACGATTGGGTCATATTGTCAAAGGAGATTTTCAGAAAGCGGGAAAAGTGAAAAACTTTAAACTCATAGTATACTTCTTTTGTTTGTCACCATTAAATTAAACTACTTTTCATAGTTTAATTTTAATCATGCAAAAGTCGGGTCGAAAGGATTAATAGTTTCGAAGCAATATCGAAATATAAACTATACTTACGGCCAGCCACCTACCATACACAAGAATGTGTTAAAAGTTCGAACAAGTAAAAATTTTATCATCGTGAAACAGTAAACTTTTCTTTTATTTCATTTAATAATATCTTAAAAATGATCGTACAAAGAATGAGTTATAGAAGTAGTATCCGTAAATACAGAATAAGATATGCTGCTGCAGAATAATCTAGATAATAGGAGTTACAAAAACTGATACTCCAACAACAAATATTTATTTCTATGGAGACATCTTAAATTTATCATTCTGTAAGAGAAATGTCTTTTCTAGAATTCTTATTATTACAAAAAGCACTCTAACATTGATAATTGCTACGTGCATGTCATTTAACTGCAGTTGTCCTATAAAGCCCTCTGACGTCACATTTATTTCGTCTCCTGAAAGATGCTCAGTCGATTCCCAAATCAAATCAGGGCAACGTCTTGGCGTGTTTCACGTAAGCATAAACTGACTTCATTAAAGTAATAGGGGCCGAATATTTCTGAAGAGAAAAATTAGATACTAAAGAAATACTTTTTTAAAAAAATCTGTGGACGAATAAATCAACTGAAGATTTCATGACCAAAGGGGACATGGAACTAACTATATTAAGAAATATAAAGAATAAAAGCATTTAGTTCCGTAGAAAAATAAAGACAAGTTCGCTTTACGAATTCTTAATGAATAAAAAAGGTTTTAAATTGTAAAAGCATAGAGATGAAAGTTAAATAAGATTGTTTATGTAATGAAGAAGAGTAGGTTGTGAAGGGATTATTTTTCTCTTAGCTGTTTTTTTTTTTCCTGACTCGCTCTTGAGAACAGCAATTTCTTTTCTTTTTTATTTATTTCTTTTCTTTAATATTTACTTAATTCCTGACTGTTTAAGCAAAATATCTTCATTTCTGAAATTTTTAGATGAAAGATAGCTTGGATAAGACAAGACCTTGGAAATTCCGGCTCAGAAATTCTGAATTTAATTGTTCTTTAAAGTGTGTTTTCTAAAACGGAGAAGAAATTAATTGAAACTAAAATATAACTAATCAAAGGATACAATATCAAAAAGATGGATTTTCAAGTAAAAATTTTAAAAAATTCAAAATTTTGAAATTTTTTTCTTAAATTATTGCTATATTTCACAAGATATATTATATTAAAGCAAAACATATTTAACGAACTGTAAACTTTTAGATATTTTTATGTGAATTGATATTGCGATTTAAAACTTTAAAGATAACCGAAATGTTACGCGTGCTTGTGTTTTACCAAAACAGAGGCTTACTTGAAAAGATTCAACTACCCTGGAGGAGCCACTTTTACAGAGTATCCTATTCTTGGTGTTATTTGGTTACACGTAGGACGTAGAGTAACTTTCTCAGAAGATGCAAGCTTTTTTTCTCACACTGATTAAAAGCAACTTTATGTGTGATTTTTTCTTGTTTTATAAAAATGTACTGAATATTAATAATTTTTATAATTTTACTCTAAATTTCTCATATTTGTAAAATTATATTTGTGGCTTCCATATAATTTTAAAATTGTTATGAACGGACAGGTTTGGCTCAAAAGTTTGCCAGCACAAATTCTATGGGAACACCGTCATGCATCCACCAAATTTTCGAATTCTAAGCAAAGAAATTTGTACACATTCTTTCTCATATAGGATATCGATAATCTATCAGGAAGTCTTCATTCGTGTACTCTCTTGAATAAAATAATAAAACAGATTAGCACTCTTACTCTTAAATTATTAAGAACAAGAGTGTTAGCACTTGAAGAAAACCTTGTGTAAGGACACATGTTTCCATTTAAAAACTGTTAATTATAATTTTGTGTTATTGATTGTAAATAGTCATTTTTTATATGGATTGGAAGATAATGTAAATTTGCAGGAAAGATTTAAATGGCTTTTATATTTTATTATACCCTATAAATAAACTCAAGATCATTCCTTTAGAAATAATTGCTATGTCTTAGCACAGTAAAAACTCTTTAATACTTCCTGCAAGGGATCGCTCCAAAACTGCATATTAACAAGAGTTTACTTTAGAATCTTATTTCAAAATGCGACAAACTACTTACTTTAGCCGCGCAGTATAATGGTGTAGATCTACTTTTTAGTAAGATATGATAAACGTTTAAGTTTATTATTATGCTTATAATGTCAGATAATACCGTTGCTTAACAAGCAGCACCACTTATCTCAATTTTTTGATATTTCCAAGAGGAAGAAAATCGTCAATTTTTCGCGACCAATAATGGATATTTCTGAATTTTTTTTTCACATCTGGTAGTAACATGTGGTTTCATGTTTATATCAGATGTTAAATGAGTTCAGAAATATTCGTTATTGGTTGCGAAAAATTATTTTCTTCCTCTTTAAAATTTCAAAAAATTGTGATAGGTGGTTTTTGTTAAGCGACGGTATTATAAATTTTAAAATATTTAAAAATTTTTAGCTAATTAATTCACACTTAATTCTAATTACAGTATTTGTATTGCTAGAACCTTTCTGGGTAATCATGTAAACATATTTTTTCTTACTTGAATTTTTTTCACAAAGCATATGACAATAGAATGTAATTCTCTTTATTGGGCATATCGGATGCTTTAGGTCAATTTACTACAATACACAGAAATCAAAATGACTACTTTTATTGCAATAGTCCTTTTACGTTTGCCCTTCGTTTTAGGGAATTTTGTAAGACAATGCTCATTTTATTTCGAAAAAAAAATTCTGTTAGTTTCAAATGACTTCAAATCCTTATTAAATCACTGTAAACTGAATTTTTATCCTCTAAAAGATTCTTTCTCTAGTCTCAAGAAGAAATTCTTTAAAGTTTCCATCCTTTTTAATGCATTTTGAAAAGACGGTGGAGGGATTTCTTCACCATTTTCAGTGTTTATGTAAAAGAATAAATACAAAATAATCTCGACATCTTTTTGTACCATAGTACGGCCTCCATTATATCCATCAATCGACTGTTAACTACTTCATACAAGACTGAGAAGACCTCGAATCGTATGATAAAAGAACCTGGCCTCTTGTTAACTTTATTGTGCGGAAGAAACGAGCACGAGCTTATCTGAACTCAAAAAGGAAATATCGGTGTGTTGGAAATTCAGAGTAGGCATCGTACTAACGAACATCTGCGAATCCGGAAGGATTTTTCTTTTGTTTAACACTGAAATGAATAGGAATGAATCAGGACCAAGGAAAAATTTCAAATAATTCGTATATTACTTCCTTTAGCAAATTATATCCTTGCCTGAAAATATTATACAGTGAAACATCTTTAATTCTACGCCGAGAACGACATATAAAAGGGATTTCATTGAGTAATAGTTTTGGTGAGGGTATAATTTGTTAAAAGAGGTTATACACAAATTATCTAAAATTGAAGAATTGATAAAATCTAAAATTTGAAGTAAACTGTATTTGATGCTTTTTTTGGTAAATAAATGAGAAATCTTAACTATAGGAAGGTTAAATGAAAACGACAAATAGTAAAAACAAACCTAAATGCTACAATATCCTTAAAATATTTTTTGTTCAAAATATTTATCTTTTGAGAGATAACTTATTCCTGCCATAATAATTCTTTTCGAAATACGTAGCACTCATAAGCAAAGTAATTTTAAGTTTACATTATCTTCTAATTTTTTAATTTTCGATTGCAGTTAATATGTTAGTCAAAATAATTAAAAGTACTCGAGGAGACTAAAAATTAGTA
>BGPR01000069.1:141720-192619 GCA_013235015.1 Araneus ventricosus
AGTTGAAACATTAAAATAAAATGTTGCTAAATTACTTTTTAATTAGATTTATATAAAATTATTGTTAATTAATACTTCCTCTCTCCCTTTATTTTCCGTTTAGGGGCCAAGATAAAATTTTCAGATGAAGATGGGGTGATTTTTTTTGTACGCGTAGGGGGTCGAGTTTCCAGTCGAAAAAATTTCAAAGACCCTGGTTTAGGATATTATATTTTTAATAATTTAAATTTATTGAATTGAAAAGTTAAACTCGAAGATTTTAAAGTATTGCATGAATTCGAGTTTTACGAAATAATCAAAAATTAAGTAAACAGTTGCTGCGGAATCTGATTTTAACATGTAGATCTCTCGTCTATTTCATTCATTTAAGCCATGAGAATCGCCAACACTTAAACGTGACGTTTGTACAACGATGCAGTGACTTTTATGGTCTCATTCATTGGCCGACACGATCGCCGAATCTATATTGTGGATTGATTGCATTTTTGATTTGACTGGACTTCTTCTGACTTGCTAACACTTCCCTAAAGTTTTGGTGTATGATAACCTCTTGCACAGTATTGGGGGATATTGTCGCAAGCATCTCAGTATTTGCTAGATCTGACCTAGATATATCTGGAATCTTCCCGTTTCTGTGATCCGACAACGTCAAAAATGGATTACAGATCATAGGGAAAAGGTAGAACGCTTTCAGTGACATTTTTGTATTTCACAAATTCAGTAATTTTTAATTCCATATGTTAATTCCTCATGAATTCTGCACGACAGCTAATGACTGGATGTTGCTATATGATTCTGATTTTCTTTGAGCCCTCCAGAAGTTTGTATACTCGGTAGTGAAACAAGCTGCTATACAAAGCTAAGTGTAGTTGTCTCACACTTTTAAGTAAATTTTTTCTCTTGATTTTAAATGAGTCGTCTAGAGGCCAATGCGATCAAGTCCAGAAAAAAATGAGAAAATTCATGTTTTTTAATACATTAATTTTTGAAATTTTTGGTTTATTATTGTGACCAGCAGAAGTATATAAAATCTTCTAAAGAAGCAACTAGTAAATCCTTTAATAACTAAAAAGAATATTATTAAGTCCATCAAATTTACAAAAATCAGAAAATATCAAAAAATGGACTTGCCTCATTGGCTTCTGAGCGACTCATATTATACATTACTTGGAATGTGTCCTAATAATATCAAAAATTCAGCTAAGATTTGATTCTTTATATGGAAACGAACGGTCTTCTATTTCAAGGGTAATTTTTTTAAGAGTGAAAATATTGCACAGATGATTTTTAGGTAAAAAAAATCACGAAAATTACGTTACATTAAACTTATTAAACAATGAGATGCGGTAAAAATTATCATGTGTTTAGAAAATATTATTATAATACTACTACTAATACTACTAATAATAAAAAAATATTAATTATCTCACTCCACGTTCATGTTTGATTTAAATTCCTTCAGGAACAAAAAACTGTAAGTTATATGTTTCACATTTTTCAGATCATAAATTTTTATTGAACATTTATGAAATTCAATAAAATGGTTGCAAGTGAAAGAAAGAAAGAAAAAAAAACTAATACCGGTCGCCATTTCTTTTCAAGCTAACGGCTTAAATAAAGTGAAGTGCATTCACTCTGACTTAATAGAATAAACTCATGCTCACATGACGCACATCAAATTTACCATCAACTTAATTTTGAAATTCAATGCTTTTCCTGAAGGAGAAAAAAAGACGCGATGCCCCATCTCAGTGAAACATAACGTTCAGTTATATGTTAAATGGTATGCGTAGTTACGTTTGTCATGTGACTGTGACGACACGTGAATCGCATTCCAGATGGTGGGGAAGAAAACGTTCTTTTTCCGATCATCTCCAGATATTTTTAATAATTTCTCCATATGGCCAAAACATAATTATTTATTTATATTAATATATTAAATATTTCCAAGCATTCAGCAATAACTGTCACAATTGTTGAATAATTTTCGCAATTTTATGTGTACGTTACACAATCATACCCAATAATCTGTTACATGGATTATTAAATACCATCAAATAAACTATGAAATTAACAATCATGATTATTTACATGATGACATTCCATATTCTTCAGTTTCCTTATTGACGAACTTCTGTTCAAAAATATGGATGATTTTCTTAAAAAGTGAAACGCGCAAAAACAGAAAAATGTGCAACAAACTATATCAAGATAATTTGAAAGCGTCTATTAAACTTCAAAATACATTAATGACAGAAGATAAATGCTTTCACAGTTTCATTTTAAAGAGAAAACCTTGAAGGGCATGGATTTAGGTGAGGTAGTCTCTGCCTACGGAACAATTTACGACCACACAGAAATAATTGATGAGTTAAAGTGAGGAATGGAGGGAAAAAGAAAAGGGTCAAGAGTTTTTCCTTTTAATATATTACAAAAATAAAGTATAGTTGTGTAGTTAAGGACTGCGAAAATGCTTGGAT
The DNA here is from genome assembly GCA_013235015.1 of Araneus ventricosus. Taxonomy (NCBI): domain Eukaryota; kingdom Metazoa; phylum Arthropoda; class Arachnida; order Araneae; family Araneidae; genus Araneus; species Araneus ventricosus. The sequence continues at coordinate 144,201 of BGPR01000069.1, forward strand.
ATCAGTGAAGTCAAGTAGTTAGTGTTAAAAGTATTAAAAGAAGCTTTTTATTTGCATAGAATTTGTAGCAGTTATGCTATCGGGAATCATTTTCGAACTACATAATTTGAGATAAGACTGTTTTCACTAATCATAACAGTAAAAATATTCTATTGAAGTATTTTTTTTAAATTAATTATTGCATAATAAGTAGCCTCTTGTGAAACGGATCGGAGATGGCTCAATTTTTCATGACAAATTACAATAATTTAGGTACAATCTGCACTAGTGAACCTGAAATCCACAGAATGGTAACCGATACTCGATTGAATAGCTGTGTCTAAATCGTCTACTCAATAAATACGACAGCTCTCAATCTCGAAGTTTTTTAAACTTTTTCCACTGGCTACACAAATTGCGATTTGAAATGAAAAGAGTTCGTAATTTTTTATAAAATAAATTTCCTGGAGCCCCAAAGATGGAAAATAAATAAAAAAAAAGAAATTTTAAAATTCAGTTTTAAAGACTTAATCACCTTTAGTGAAACCTTTTGAAAGTCAAAATGATTCCCTATATTATTTTTGATTACAGGTGTTTAAAAATCTGAAAGCAGACCAGCCATGTGAAAGTTGTTACGACCCCATTTAGGGTTCTACACTTAACAACCCCCCCCCCCTTAATTTGCATTTTCGTTTGATGAGAATTAATAATATTTCACAGTCTGCAAGGCATCTATGTTATCAATGTTCAAAGATTCTCTATGTTCAGACATAATATCACCCATATAATTGATCTCTGATTGATATATTTGTTCTAAAGCAAAATTTGAAAAATGCAATAACTCCACATTTCCTAATCCAAAATTTTGGATTTGAGAAAGTATAAGATACAGAATTCCGGCTATATCAACCATCAGAAAACTAGATCTTCGTGAATGAAAGAAGAGTTCAGAGAAAATTTGAATGAAAAAACATTTTAAATTGGTGAGAATATAGAGGTTTTTGAAACTACTCTGGAGTTCTACTTCAGCTAAAATCTGTAAAATTTTTTGTAGAACTAATGTTGCAAAGCTCAGAAGTCAAATTTATCTTTTTAAGAAATCAATGATCCAGTTAAACGCTGTTTCAAATGAGAGCCGAAGTGGAGCGTTATTTAAGGGTTCCCCCCCCCCCATTTTCTCTTTCTTATATTTTAGAAACATCTTATGCATTTTTAGAGCAGCCTGTTCTTAATTAAAGCCAATTTCTTTTGGATAAAACTTTAATTAAAAGCTATTCCGGTTATTCTGTTTCTCGTCATGCTGTTGTAATTTACGCAAACCTCTAAAAATTAAAGTTGATACTTCTCTGCTACATTCCGTAACTAGTCAGGTTTAAAATTTCAAATGATTTTAAAGATTCAAATGATTTCCGAAGGAAGCAAATTTAAATTTTATTTTATCGTTATATTCATTTACAGCTAAAACAATAGTATATTTTAAATATGCATACGAAATTTTATTACACGGCTATTTTATACATCTTATTATCATTATTTTCAGTTTCAAAATATCAACAAATATTTCGCATAAATTTTCAACAATTTCATTTTCCAATTAAATAATAAATATAAGCATTCACTTCAAAATAATAAGATAATAAGAGAAAATATAAGAGAAGAATTTTAGATTTAACACACAATATTCAAAAATCGTACTTGAATTGCTTTTCCTTAAAATGATGCATTATCTAGGTCAAAGTCACAGCTAATATTTCACGACTGATATTTTTTTCCTTTTCATTCATTTTAAATTATTTTTATATGCGTATCAGAAACATTATAATATTAAATAATTCATTGTCATAAAGATGTCACAGCACGATATCACTGGGAAAATTAATTAAAAAATCCTTTATAAAAAAAGAGTCGTACGATAATGCAACAAATAGTTTAAAAATAGAAATAAAATCTAATCTAATTAAAATTTCGAAACTTTTTGTACCTTATTGTTTTTATTTTCTTCCTCTCTCTCTCTCCTATTTAGAATTTTACTTATTACTTAAGTCTCTTAAGTCATTCACACGTGATTCAGCCTCTTGCAATTTTCAACGTTCTATCAGCTTGAGTTGTCACTGATCATAGTCCAGATACACAACCAATCTTCAATATAGTCGGAATATGAAGCTGACATTTTTTTTTTCTTTACCAGAAATCAGTTATTAGAAAGATACTCGTCTCCGTGGTAATAGAACTAAGAAATCAATGATTGAGAGATGGCCCAACACTTGGGAATCAATATATATATCAGTGGTGGTGAATCTATGACAAGCGGGTCGGACACTGACCCACGAAGGCTTTTCAAATGACCCACACGTTGATTTTCATAAACTTATTTTTCATATCATAAAAGAAAGAACAGGCAATCGAAAATATTTTTTAGAATAATGACGGGAGGCTGTCTTTTCAAACAGCCGCTGATGTTAAAAGCGTAGGATTACTTTACTCGCGTGACTCTTTTGTTTCTCGAAGTTTCTCGTAGGTTTTTAAGTTTAAGTAAGTTTTTTTTGCAATTTCTATTTTTACCATTTATCTCTAAAATAAGACATTAGGTATGTTTTTAATATATGTAGTTACCGAGATATAGAGGATCGCGTCACCAATTCATGCGTGTTTTTGCCCAACTTTGCGACTCAGTAGTCACTGAACTACAATTCCTATTTCCAATTTTTTCTTGTAACCTCTGTTGTTGCCCTTTATCTCTAAAATAAGACATTACTTATGTTTTTAACGTATGTAGTTACCGAGATATACAGGATTTCCCATGCCAAGATTTGTGGCGTTTTGGGGTGTGAATCAAATTCCTTCCTGAGACCCCAATGGGAGGAACGTAGTCCTATGTTAATAAAGTATAAATACCTAATGTCGAATTAATAAAAAAAAGTTTCTAGATGGTCGATGGCTTCCAGATTTCACATTAAATATACTTTTACCAACTTTATATACATACACGTACCTGTAACTATGTTTATTAATATAGAATATTTTATAATATATATATGCTTTTCTTTATTCCTTGTTCATTCAAATACTCGGTGTAGAGGCGCCATGGGGCATTTTGTCACTAAGTGCAGTAATTCATGGTATCACCTCATTGACTTTAATATTTTGACGCCTACCTTCATTTCTTGTTTTTCACTCTCAAAAGTGAAACGTAAATTTTTTTTAGAGGAGTGGAAAATGGAAAAGTAAATTTTTTAAAAAGGATTTTAAAAGTGAAAAAAAAAAGTTTCAGTTGTCAAGTTTTTCTGTTAACAAATTTTCGGTGTTTCCAAATTATTGGTACCCTTCTATACTACATCCTACCCTACCCTCCCCCCTTTCCAAGTGACGCCACTGACTTAGTGACAAACGGGCTAGTATTAAAAAAATAATGAACAAAATTTGGCCCACTTCTCAAAAAGGTTCGCCATCATTGATATAGTGATGATAAATAAAAGAAATTATCGACATTGAAATTGTGAAGTTGAATAAATTTTTTCTTATAAAATTTGCATACCTACTTTGTTTAAATGAAAGCGAGGACTTAGAAAAATGTATTGATCTAGTTACCCTGTCCCCTGTCTGCAAGTTTACTGTCAATAACACGCTTGTATAGTAACATTGAAATTCCGAAGCAGCAGAATCTGAAGAAACACATTTGATTTGCTGCTTTAAGTATTTTTATCATTCACTTTCAAAAGAATTATTTCAATAACCTATGAAAGTCACAAAAAGTATTTCTCCATTCTTATGTCAACAGCAAAAATAATTCAACGAAATAAAAAAAACTTCCTTCTTAAAAACAGTGTTTTATTGCACAGAATTTCGATTATTGTTCTTCAGTGGCGAATCCAGGATTTGGATCGGGGGTGGGAAAATTTTGTATCGTCGTGACGAATGTCCTCATGGCTTGTGTAAACCAAAACACTTTAACTCTACAGACGTGGGTTATGTATGTAGACACAAAATTAAGAATCATAAAGAACACTACAATACTTTCGATAATTAAAAAAAAATAAAATAAAGAATTCTGGTTTATCTCCGGGGGTGCTGCAGTCCCATAGCCCCTCTGGATTCACCACCGTTGTTCTCTATAATTAAATTATGTTCAAATGTGTCAATCAATTGCTTTTAAATATATAAGGAACATATTCAGGGTTATATAGCTGAGTCCTGTCGCTGATACTGTTGAGTTGCCATCGACTGTAATAAATTAAACCAGAGAGACTATTCTCCGCTCGAATTTCTTGTATACTTACACAGTTAAGGTGGATTCATGCTTAACTTCGTAGTAGAGTAAAGAGAATTGAGGAGGCATTTTGAACCTATTCCCTTTTAATGATTGCTTCCAAAATTTGGTGAGGGTCTACAATTTTGGGGACAAGAAAGCATATCAAATTTTATTTATCTAGCGTTCTACGATTCACACCAAAACACTAGTTATGGGGATTTTACGGAACACTCGAACTCTATGGTTCAAAATCTTCGAAACCTGACACATGTTTCTTGTAGACCTCGCTAGAAAGTTAACTTGAACCTGGATGTTTTAGGTACCTGAAAGGTAATTTTATTAATCTGCAAGAAAAGAGATGTTATTAGTTTCGTCCATTTAGATATATCGTTCTCTCACCCATTCACGATTCTTGCATTCGGTCATTCACACACATATTCATACTATAAACAATAACAGTACAGTAAATAAAAAAAGGCATAAGCCGATTCTGTGTTACTGTGTTCACATACACACCGGCAGAGCACAAAGAGAAAGCTTACTCTTTCGTGGATTTAATCCAAAATTAAATACTTATCTACAATTTGGTGCAAAGACTTTAAGCTGCGATTCATCCATCTATCTTGCTGCGTTTTTAAGTTATCGCATTCACATACGCACAGGATGATTTGTCTGCTGGTTTTTCCCAAAATTTGACTCTCATTTACTGTTGTGGAGTAAAGATCACATATTAATTTTCAGTCATCTAGCATGTTGTGTCTATGAACCATTACGTTCCCTTCATAGTTATAGACATGCCTACAGGTAATGAACCCGATTATGGATCTGGTCCAAAATTTGAGGCACATCCACAATTTTAGTAGAAAGACCACATACCAAATTTCATTTGTTTAGCTCTTTGCATTTTTGTTTTATCGTATTTACAGACAGACATAATTCCATTTTTTTCTGTCCCATGGAAATCTAAAACGTGGAGATTCATCAAAATATCTCGAAGTTGAATTTTTTTGGCGATTACAGTAATGTTTACGAGAAAGTCAAATATATATATATATATTTATTTATTATAAAGATTTCAAATTTTGCAAAGACATTTGTTGACTACAAGATAATACTTCCAAATTTCTTTTAATTAATTTTGAAATATTAAATACAAATATGATGTAATTGCGCTTCCAAAATTCATTTAATTAGCTCGATTTACAAATCATCTGCGAGCCATTCACTAATTTTTAGAGACCAAAGAATTAAAAATCCAAAAGTTAAACTTAACTAAGTCGGAATGACGAGTTAAAAGATCAGCTCGAATGGAACGCTTCGCTCTTCATCATCCAAATTCCATCGCATTTTGTTACAAGAATCTCAGAACTGTGAAAGAAAGGAATAAAAAAATAATAAAAATGAGGGGGAAAAAAGAATCGAGGCTTTAATCTGTAATGCTTTTGCCGGGCCTTCTTCCGCCATGGTTGCCGCCCTCAGCTATGCGAGTTGAGAGAAAGACCCGAAGCTGCGAGAATGGTAAATATTTCATGAACTCAACGCAGCATTCGCTGTTCGGGCCTGTAAGAGAGAAAGAGGGAGGGGGACAGAGGGGTGCTCGAACACTTCCATTCCTCCCCCCTCACCCTCACCCCTGACGAGTGCTGGAGTGTCGTGTGCAGGTGACACGGGCTTTTGTCTCCCCTGATTGGCTGGCTGAACTCTCGGGTTTGTATTCTGTACATTCCGTGTTCATTTCGTCTAAGGACATATACAGCTGTCCTTCGCTAGATGGGGTTTGAGGGGAGGAGAGGGGGAAGGGAATGGAACCTCTCCCCCCTTCCATCCACAACATGTACCTTCCATCGGGTAGAGTAAAATGCATAAAGAAGAATAAAGATGGGGGTATAAAAAAGAACCAAAATACCGAAAAGAATAAAAATGAAGGAAAGAGAAAGAAAGAAAGAAAAATTTTCCCGCTGCCTCTTTGCATGAATAATATCGTCCTGGACCTATATCTGAGGTAGGTCTGTCTGTTTCTGCAATAATGTGGTGCAAAGACAAAGGGGGGGGGGGTAAATATGTGCCTTGGGGAGGGCGGTGGGGGTGGGGAGAAGGTTGTTCTCTAAGAAGGCGAACGCGCGCCAAAAGAGAAGATAGAAGGGAAAAAAATAAAATAAAGTTTATATTTTAAGCAAAAGAACACCATAGCTTGTCATTGTTTTTGACACGTTCTTGCTTTCGCTCGTATGGAAATGGAGCGAGCGAAGTCTGTACCGAATAAAAGCAAGAGAACGAAAAAAATATCAGAAGAAACTGTACCCGTAACGTTATGTTTCGCTTGTTTTTCTCGAATTCGTAATTCAAGTTGTTATTTTTCTGCTCGGTGACTCCTGCTGGAATCACGTGCCTTTAAATGTGAAAACGTGACTTTTCTTTTTAGAATGACTAACCAAAATGGTTTTCATATCCCCATGTTTTGCTGTCTTGTTTTATGTTAAAATATATTTTAAAGCATTTTCTTTCTTTTATTTTGTAGTAGTGGTAGTACATGACAGGAGGAATAGTCAGGCGCATCAGCTGCAGTAAGAAGATGCGAGTATTATTTTGAAACTATTATAAATAGTCTGATTTATGAAGTGCAAAATGTGTCGACATACGATGCGGACGTTGAAATAGTATCTATCATTTTCCATATGGAACTCGTTTCAGTGTTGGCGACTTTGTAACGTAATGAAACATGAGCTGTATCACAAAGTAATAAAGTCTTCACTTTGTATAAATTGATAAACATTTTCTTTTCACTTATTTATTCATTCTTAAAAGATTTAACAGTAAAAGTCGATGAGGGGGGAACTTCTGATTTCTTTTCTTCTATATTATATGTTTTTTTTATAACTTATTTTCTTCTAACGATAATCTAGGATCTACCTATAACGCCATAAAATACTGCTGCTTGGTGCATTTTTGTTAGAAAATGTTGTCGTGCATATCTTAAACGAAAACGCTACAGGTTCTTGAAATTCATGAATGTACCAGATATAACTAGAATAACTAGACTTTAAAACCTCTCGTAAAAAACAAAAAAGAAATCTCAATGATATTCACTGTTTTCAAAGAATTGATGATGGTCTTGCTTTAATAATGGCCCAACTCCTCATTTTGTAATACTTCGATGTTTCTCCAGTTGAAACCAATATATTAAATATTTTTTATAAATCTCAAATTTAATTTTTTGCATCAAAGAATCATATATTTTCAAATAAAAATTTACTCACCTAGGAATGAATAATTTGAATATAATTTGTTGAGGGTTATGAGAAGTCCTTAAAAAAATATTTTGGAAAGAAAGCTCCTAAAGCCGTTTTTCGTTGAAATAGACTTTCTGGTATATTAAATATTCTACAACTTCTCGAATTCATTACTACAACATTCGAATTCATTATTACAACATTCGAATTCCTTATTACAACATTCGAATTCACTCATTATTTGTTTCAGCACAGATTTCGTAAAGACGAATCCAGCGACGTCTTACACGATGTATCTAACAAAGTGACGCAGAGAAATTTATTGAATAACAAACCAGTAATGGATTTTATCCCTGCTTGTGTATATTTCCCTGTGTCGTCAAAGTTCAGCAAGATAAGGCATTTGGTTGGCAAGAGATTGCATTTGTTTATTCCATTTACGTATTTGTAGATTTATTGTTAAATATAAATTTTTGAAATGCCTACCTTAAATACGTCTATTGTAATTTAGGTTTATACTTAAGACTATTCTGAAAATGTGTAATACAAATAAAATAATTTTTCACTTTTAGGTCATTGATGTTTACTAGGATTTTTGAGTTCAACTTAATATTCGTTAAACTACTGAATATGAAAGGAACTTCGCATATGCGTAAAATTTGATTACAAATTGAATGATTAACCCTCTGACTGCCGAATTTTTAAAAATTACTACTCAGATGCAACGTTTGAAAACTTGTTCAAATACCGTTGAATATGCAAGGCTTAATTAGTATAATATGATTCAACGTTCTAAAAGTACTAAACAGACGCATTAGCTTGCGAAAATTGCAATATGTAGCCGAAAATAGACTTGCTCCCAACCCGCGGAAATCGCGGGATAAGCAGTCAGAGGCTTAAGAGTAATTTTACTGAATAATTATGATAACATATATTGGCACACATGGTAAATCCTTTCTTCAACTAGAGTCAATTATTAAATAAATTACATTTATTTGTTTAGTCTTACAAGTAAAAATAAAATTGTTGGTTATTTAGCTCTATAATATATTACAAATTCTTCGGTGATTCTGGAAATAATTGCATCTTTTAGAGTAGGCAAATTATCTCGGTTTTACAGATTTTGACCTCACTACATTATCATCACCATCCGTTAGCTTTTAATCTTAGAAATTTTTAAGACCGTCGCGGTCACATATCGAAGACGACATCTGATCTGGTACCTCCTCCCTTCAAACATCAGCCTCTTACCAGCGGGAAGAGATTGCTGAGTAAAATCAAAGCCTTTCAGTATATGGTCAAAATGTGGGATATTCCACATTGCCGTCAGGCAATACGAGTTACCCTTTTCTCGACCACAACAAATTCGCCTGTCGAATTACACTTTACAGAAAAAACAACAGTTCGGCGAATCACGCGATGATTACTGGAAAAAGTATCGACATTATATAAACTTCATACGGGAATGACACATCTCCCTAAACCACCTGACAAGATATTAGTGATACGAGTCACCTGCGTTAACCTCAAGCTGTGCGAGTTAACCTGTGTTTCGTTACCGAAAGTGTTAAATTATTTTTAAGATTTAATAATTTCAATCTGTGGTCCAATGACGAGAAAAACCCCATGGGACGATTTGTTTGACGGAATGCTTGGATTCTGCGATCCTCTAGCTCCGAAGAAAAACTTAATTTAGTGCATTTTTCGCTTAAGATTTAATTCTAGCTCTAGTTGAGTAATAAATTTTGAAGGGTCTTAACTTCTTCTAAATTAAATTTACGATGAAAAACCGGGGTGTAAAGATAGAAGAGGGAGAACTTGAACGGGAAATGGTTAGTGTACATATCATGTCACATTAATTTTGGATTTCCTTTCATTGGAATTTTCTCGTCGTACGCTCGGGAATCTGGCGTCCTTGAATTATCCCAGAGGCAGTGCACTCCTCCTCAAAACTTCTTGGCCACACCAGCGGGAGAATATTAGGCCCTGATCATATTAAAATGCGCCAAGCTTGTGTACCATATGAATCTTATGTGGGATAGGGTTTTATATCCTTGGCCCTCCGATACTGAAGCCACGACTCTTTCACTCAACCACAGCAGTCTCCCTCACAGGTTGGACCTAATCTTGTAAAAGACATATTTATTATGGAAATTTTTCTCTTATAGTTAATTCGGAAATACTTCTTCAGGCCGGAAAAAAATCCCGCCTATATAACGATTAAAAGTAATGAATCGAAATATTGTAATCAAGTCATTGCGTATTTCAATCCATTAATAACACTTCTGAAAACAAACGATCCTAATAGAGTTATTGGAAAATCTTATTACAAACTGTACTCGTACTGCTTATAATGAAAGAGAGCAGAACAACTAAATTGGTTGCTAATAGTTTTTATCCCTATTAACAACATGACTGGCTCTCTGCGGCTAAGCCGGAGGAATTACAACCCATATCACGCAATCCTAGAAATTCACGGTTATCATCAACACAAAAAGTGCCTTTAGCCCCCCCTCTTCCTTTCTGTCCCCCTCAGAGTCTTCACGAAGCGATACCTGTAAAAAATAAATAAAAGAAATAAAGCAACTCCTCTTTTCTCGAAGCCGTTGACTAAGATTGAATGGGTGCTTTCTGACCTCAACGGAATTTTTTTTTCTTTTCTTTTCTCCGTTTCTTCTATTAGACAGATAAATTACCACTGTTCTTGGGTCCTTTTTTTCATTAGGGACCTGACTGACTAGGGGCGTGAACACTGTTGTAAAACACTGGTACAGGAATTCCTAGCTTTGCTGCTTTTATTGATTTTCTGGTTGTGTTTCTTTTTCTTTTCCTAGCGGTTTTTAAAAATCCTTGGTTTAATGATTTGTCAGATTCAGTTAGAATACAAGCAATGCTTAGAAATGGCCGATAATTTTCGCAATTATATTTCGACGAAGGAATGAATGGAGATGATGTGCGATAAAGATAAATAGTTGGTATTTATTATTTTGTAGACGAATTCAATTTGATTAAAAGGAGTCAATTCACGTAATCTCATAGTCACAAGACGAAGGTAATGCGGACATAATTTAAAATCGAACTCAACGTTGTTTTACGTTGTAATTGGGACCCAGCAATTTCCTCCTGCAAGATGTGCAAATGAATTCTAAAATTAAATTGCAGCGGCGCATTTGCTATAATTTGCAAGTAATGTTGCACACATGTATGGATTTAAATAATTTGGCTACATTAACATCCCTTTTTGGGGGGGCAGAAGAGGGCTATTTCGGGACGAACCCCGTAATTTTGAACTGTGATCAGCACTGGATTAGAGAGTGGTGGAGAAGAGCCCTGGGAGCCAGTTTAAGTGAGTGCCATGGGAGCAAAACATTAGTGCATTTATGACCCCTCTTTAAATCCAAATATGAAAAGGGGCGAAAATATACTTCATCCAGGTGAATTTCACCATTACTTAGCCAATGATGAAGACTGGAGGAAGAAAAAACGATGTTGTGCCTGGAGAGCCACACACCCTTGCTACGCCACTAGTGGTAAGATGGCGAAAATGACTCCTGAGCTGGCTGCTGCCCCCTCCAAACTTCTGGATCCCACTTGCGGCTGAACGTTTGACCCTCGATGTCAGATTTAAACTATACCAGTCTCACATATAGGATGGATCTTGGTGGAATCGGATTTCGAACCTGACTTCTAAGGCCTTACGTGCTCCTGTGCGGAAGTTTTGAGATGGAGATACCGGCTGAAATTCCGTTGTGTACAGATAGGTACACAACGTTCGTACTAATTATTGAATTCAATGACTGCCTGGAAGAATTAAGCCATGTAGAAGAATTAAGCAATGATTCGAAAAATCATATGCAATGAGAAATTTGATTCGGATGAAAAGAAAGAAATGTTGCATGCAAAAGTTATAATATTCATAGTATAAAATATTTTCTTATTGTGTGCTTTAGGAGTTCTTTAAATGTTTTTTTTTTTGTTTACGGTCCATTTTCAGAATGAAGAACTTTTACCACTCCATATAAAAATACAACAGTAATGATACGAAACTGAAACTGAAGTATGCTTAGATAAATTAAAATTAGAGTATTAGATTCATTTCATTCCAATGCTTCCAGTCAAAACGTTTCGCTGATCTTATATGCTATTTTAAAAGTTTTGATTTATAAAAAACGCTCTGTTTAGGTTTCAGTTATCCAAAATCCTGCCATACCACAACAAATAATGCCACGACTCTTAGTTAAAAAAGAAACTCCTTGATATACCTGAATCTTATTCATGAAAGCTATTTGAAAAAAAAATGATTTCATTATAAATGGGATTGAAAAATGATCGAAAAAGGAATGTCTTGGCCGAATTCTAATAGAATACCGATTTCTTAATCATACACGAGTTCATAATTACTCTCACCACCATCAGTGCACATTGAAGATAATTATAATTTTCATAATTATTTTGTTGAGTTCATGTGTAAGTTCATTTCATTAAAATCATAAAACATGCAAAGCAATCAGCTAACATTAAAACCACAAAAGTCTTCATGATTCTTGTACACAGTCTTCGATTACTTTCCAGCAGCAGGATAGGGCCTAAGCGACTCTCGTCCCACCCATCCTCCAACGGCAGGACCCATCCCATATTTTTGAAACAAAGAAATTTAGGGGAGATAAATTTCTTGAATGCACACTACAAAAACAGAAACAAAAGCTGTTAAATACAATATCCTGGAGGGCGGTACGCCTCCCTCCAGAAGCCAATTTCACAATTCTTATCGCAAATCCTGAGTTATTAACATCGAAAAACAAGACTCTAGGATGTGCCTCAACACACCCTGGGTCGGTATTTAGACACTGGAGAGCACATTTCGAGGAAATTAAATTCCTCGCATGGACCGACCGAACCCAGAGATGGGGCTAAAAAAATCGCCTCACCCATTTCTTCAGATTCGTATAAATTACTCGATAAAGCGATTTTATAGTCCACACGGCCGAATCGCTGGTTCGATGGAAACCCACCTGTTGGCTGGCAAAGGTTGGGTTCTACCGTGTCTAAGAACCGCCTACTATTAAGAAAAAATCCACCTTGGCATTTCTTCCCGACGAATGATTAGTGGATGTTTCAGGGTCGACCGAAAGAACAAAACAAAAGCAACGGTGGAAGTTAAATAATGAAACTGGGTAGGGGGAACTGGTCTTCATTACATAAGGAGGCGTAGCTAAACCGTGCCCACACGTAATAAGCTGTGGGATGGTAAAAATGTGGGAATCGAAGGCGGGCGGGTGGGGGTGAGTGCATTGTGGCCGAAGAAGGGGCCAAAGGTAAGAGGAGGCTTAAAAGATAAGAATGAAGAATAACACTTCATGCATAGATTCGTGCTCACTGATTGCATTGTTTATTTACCTTCAAGGGAATGTTTCTTTGCAAGGAACACCAGACGTGCTGGGATGTTAGTTAAAGTAGTAATGCCTAAGCTTTCGGCATTGGAATCAAGAAATTAACTCTTCTACTGTCATTTTTATATTATTAATTTCTTGTATACGAAGTATACAAGTAGAAAGTGTTGTATTTATCAAAAAAATTCGACCTTGCGAATTTGATGAATCTCCACATTTTAGACATCCCTGAGTACGAAGGAAACCTGTTTGGATTTGTGTCCGCCTGCCTGTCAGTCTATGTGTATGTAAAGACGATAACTCAAAAATAGAACGAGATATGTAGATAAAATTCGGTATGAAGTCTTGCCACAAAAATTGTAGATATATTTCACATTCTGAACGAAATTCGTCAGAAGGAGATTGTTACTTTGTTCGTGTGTATGTGAATACGGTAAATATGTAGCTAGATACATAAATGAAATTTGGTATATGGCTTTTACAACAAAATTGCAGATTTGTATCGCAGTTTGGACTCAGTCGGTCAAAAGGACGTAATTCAAAATGTATACTAAATTATTCTCACTATACGATGAAGCTAAACATAAAAAGCTCCAAATTGTGAAAGTATACAAGAGCAGCGAAGAGAGAACGCACCCATTAGTTGTGAAATCAAATTGTAACACTGAGAAACTCTTCTTTTTTTAATGGAATAGATAACCATGGGAATGTCTGATAGTGAAAATCTTTATAAATGAAATTGAAACGAGAATTCTTTTAATACGCTGTTGAAATCCAAACTACTGAATAGACGTTCTTCAAATTTTGCTCACAAAGGAAACGTTTTCCTTTGCTGAAGCATAAGGAAAGTTTTAGTGAAGGTTTCGTGACAATCAATTAAAAAGTTAATATTTTATTGATTAAAAACTATCTTTCCACTGTGCATGGGAAGCTCAAACTCTTCGGCTGACGAATCTAGAAGGTTAAACACTAATGTAATGGAAAGGAAACGCCTAAATAGTTTGTGCGGTGTAGAAATCTAAACTACTGAATAGGCTTTCTTCAAATTTAGTTCCCAAATATTATAAAGCATTTATATTATATAAATAAAAGTGATACGCAAAAACAGCTTGTACGCTACAGAAGTTCAAACCTGATGGAGAATCTGTATGGTGTTGATTTAAACCTAGAAATCCCTATCAATAGCATGTTACTCCGGTTCTACCTGTAAGACACATAACATCAAGTCTTACAGGTATGAGGTTCGATCCTTCTCCAATGGATCCTTCTCCTTTTCGAGAAAGAGAAAGCTTCAGCGTTCTGCATATCTTATGCATTTAAACCCAGATTACTCAATAGATTTTTCTTCAAATTTTTATCACAAATAATATAAAGATTATAGAAGGGTTTTTTGAATGTTTCTTGGCAATTAATTAAAAAATTGACTTTCTACTATCTGATATACCCAGCGTTGCTCAGGATGAAATTATTTTCATGTTTTTTTTTGCTAATGAAAAATTTGCTATTTAATCAATTGTCAAAAAACTTCATCGAAATATTTTTATACTTCAGTGCATTTAGTACTGCCGATTTAAGCAACTTACATTTTGCTATTTTAAGTACATTTAATCGACTTTGAAAACCCAGGTGGGGTCGGGTTCTTATGCCCATAAACTATCATTAGTATGCACTTAATTTTCTCGATGAGAAAAGCGGGACATTTTTAAAGGGAAATGTACAATACTTAAGTGTCTCTCTCACTAAATACTTTTGCATATTTATAAGCTAATACGTATTTACTCTTTCTAAAATATTATTTTTCTAAATATTTATAAGTTTTTTATTAACTCTTAATGTTTTTCAAAATCTTTAAATATTTCCAACGCGAAGATAATGTTCCTGGGTGTAAAACCATGATGCTTAATACTCGACTCTAACCAAATGATACTCTAAAAAGGTTTGTTACGAGTCTTTCAATGAGAACATATTTCTCATAGATGAGGGTTCGCTGCAATACGTTCAATGTCAGATGCTAACGCATTTATGCAGTCTTTCCTTGCCACTCTAAGACACTGTGCCTTGAGTTTGTAAGCAGCTTTCTGATAAATTAGTTCTATCTGTAAAACCATTATAAATTTTCCAATTCTTTGGAATATTTGATGTAAAGTTTTTGGGAATTCAGTAAATAGTGATAAGGGTAGCACAAGTTGAAAGGAGGTAGCGGTATGCCCTTTCTTCCCACCATTTCTGTGTGTTTTCTACCTTCTTTCGGGCTAAGAAACTCAACTCCCAGAAGGCAAATTGATGTTCTAAATCCAAATGGATGAGCTGGCTATCTTGCTTGACAAAGTTGCATTTCCTTTATGGTTAGAATATTGGCTTTTATTTTCGATTCGCATAAAAGAAATTTTAGTAGAGAAATATTTTGAAGCGGAAAGAATATCTCAGCGGTTTCATTTGCCTGTTTAAGAATTAAATTTTCATACTCGGGCATGACCTTTCAAAATATCTTATATATCTGTATTTGTAATTATGTTTAAAATGCAGAACACTGGAAACACAGAAATACCTCTTTTTTTTAAATGTTAGTTTTACAACACTAAGTTGCTTTCTGCTGGAAAAACTCTTTTACAGAATCGAACTTTTCTATACTTGGAATAATAGAATGGAAGGAAAGGACGAAAATCTGATGAATAACACAGCTCTGTATGAAAATCGGCCCCGACACCATTCTTGCAAATTCTTGTGTAAAATGACCCCCTTAATCCGAATATGACCCCATTTTGCCCCATCACCCACCGTTTACTCAGGACACTTATTTTTATCACTGTCCGGTAATTTTATGGCCATGAATTTGATTTGGAGGGGAGAAAGCGATTATTTTAACGTTAAATGTCTTCTGAGGGGCTACAGAGGTGAAAAGTTCTAAAATATGAATATTTGTAGCAAGGGGGGAGATTTGGGAGGGATTTGTCCCCTGAAATTAAAAAAAAATCAATAAAAATGACCGGTTTTTCTGTTTTGTTTTCGCAAGTTTTTCACTTATTTTCTACATATTACAGCTTCCAGCCCCCCCCCCTTTTCCTCACCCAAACACCCCAAATAATAAAAATATATAGCAACAATTTTGGCTAAAAGCGGGTGAGGGGGAGAGGTCCCGAAGCCCTGAGAAGAAAGTTTGGAAGATTCACTGTGCAACGTTGCCGCTTTTTATTTTTATCACTGTTCTGTAATTTTATGGCTATGAATTTGATTTGGAGAGGGGAAAGGATTATTTTAACACTTAAATTTAAAAATAAAAATATAATATATAATAAATAAAATTAATATATAAAAATAAAGTTTGGAAGATTCACTATACAACGTTGTCGCTTTTGCACATCAAACTCGGATTGATCAAACAGTTTGTGAAAGAAATGGATACGGCAGGTGATGGAGTTAACTTTTTGGAAACTAAATATCCTCGTCTTAGTGAGGCTAAAATCAAGGAAGGAATTTTCGTGGGCCCCCAGATTAGACAACTTTTTAAAGATTCATGCTTATGAAACACCTGAATCGCAAAGAAAAATGAAGCATGGCTTGCATTCAAAAATGCGAGCATGTTGGCAGAATACTGCTGGTTATTGGTACGAAAAACTTCTACTTCATGGTACAAGAGTAAAGCAAGCACCAGATGAAGGTACTATATTATAAATTACATTTATTATATTTTATATTATATTATCTATTATTATTATTTATTATATATTATATTTTTTATTTTTAAATTCAAATGTTAAAATATTTCTTTCCCCCATCCAAATCAAATTCATGGCCATAAAATTACAGAACAGTGTGTGTGGGGGGGGCGTCCCGAGAAAATGGTGGCTGATGGGGCAAAATGGGGGTCATATTTGGATTTAGGAGGCCATTTTACATAAGAATCAGAAAGAATGGTATCAGGGCTCGAAAAAATTTTTTTATGCAGAGCAGTGTAATTGGAATCATTCCAGCAATTTTCTTTACGAATACAGCAGTATATTTTCAGTTTCTAGGTTTTCTCAGGTTCATTACAGATGGAAAAAATCTTGGAATCCCATTTATCAAGGTTTCAACCTCAAATCTTTAACTTGATTTTTAAAATAAACTTTAATACACGATAAGTTCTGAAATTGATCTTGTAACTGTAAAAAATTAACTAACATTTTTGAATTTGAATTCAATAAATATGAAGAATTGTAACAAACCTTGCATTTTAAATCAATGAAATAACAATCAATAAGTCAAAAGGAGGAAAGAAACTCCATGGCGTAAGATAATTGTATTCAAGACCAATCCTTACCGAACACAATATTCAAAATTTTTTTAAGCATATCAAAGTGAAAAGACAGCAAAAATTAATAAAATCTAACCTATCCTCTAAATTGATAAATGTAGGGATATTTAATAGTTTATTGTTGTGCCTAACTTTTAAGGGGGGAAATCCCTTTTCATTATAAGATTCTTCAACTGCTAACGTTGAAACGTCGACAAAAATGGATTCCAAATAAACTATTTAAATATCTATTTGTTCTTAGGCATTAACGTTCATTTTTCTTAGAAGAAGTTATAACCATTTTTTAATGCGTTAGCTCGCAATAAAGTCTCTTTTAACCTTTTAGTATCTGCACCTCAACATTTCATGGTTAGATGGTATTTTATATCCGTCGGAAACTTAATAGGTTCAAGTACCCCTGAAGGATTTCCAGTTGCAGAATAAGAATTTTACAAGTGAGGAAAAAAATTAAATGCAGTTAATTTTTAATGTATAATAAGTAAATGGTAAGCTGTAATAATAAGAAAGTTTTTAATTTGATTATATTAAAGAAGGACATATGGATTTGAAAGATTTCTTTGAAGTTATTGGATAATTATGTAAATTAACTTCCTCTTTTGTTTTTCCAAACATTAAGTTTTTTCCTGGTAACTTTATTTTCCTATGCTAATGTGCATTTGAAGTCGCTAATATTCAGAGAACAATGATCGAATATTTTTTTTTTCTTTTGACAAGGGACTGCAATTGAAAAAAACTTCAACATTGTAACAGCTCGCGACTTGTGAACGTGAAACTCATGCTCTGAGGCAATACTATAGCCTAACATTCATTATGTGATAGGAAACATCTATGAAATAGACCCACAACCGGAGATGGATAGACCATGTTACAGAGAGGAGTGGGAATTGTGTAGTGGAGAAGAGATGTTCCATTTAGGTGAAAAGAGCTTTGCCCTGGTACATATATTAGCCCGGTCATTCACGAGCGCTTCACTCCCTGCAAATAGCTTGGTTCCACTTCGTTCCACACCATTCAATTTTTATAGCTCATCCAATTGGGCAGGTCATTCACGGCAGCTCTACGTAATCCAAGTCCATCCGCTATGAGTCACTCCGATTCCCTACTGCACGTACTTGTCCCCCTCCTACAAAACCGCCAGCTCCGATTTGCTCTAGAGCGAAAGAGCCTCACCCCCTCAAGTATGTACACCGGTCGCATTTCAGCATTTATGGTTGTCCAAATAAAGCGGTTGGATATCCAAACTTTACCCCACATAGCTCCAATTATTACCGGCTTTTCGCATTGACGACCGGTTTTCGTGTGGAGAGGTCAATTTGCGTGAAGTGGAGCGTTCGTGAATGTCCAGACAAAGCGCAGAAAGAACGGGCGGAAAGGTGAAGGGCAGACATAGTCAGATTTGAGCACTTGGACTCCCTCAAAGTTAGAGGAAATCAACTGAATATCACTCTAATCATTAAGATTAATTTACCCTTTCTGGTTTATGGGAACTGAGAGGTTTCATGTGCTATTGTTATATTATTCAAGACGGATAAGCTTTTCCGTTGTGCATGTGTGTTATCAAGATTAATGTTATGTCCAAACTGTGTTTTATAGTCAAGTTAATTATTCCAATTATTCTGTGTATTTTAAAGATATAACCTTTATAATAATAATAAGTTATCCGTCTATTACCAGCTTTTCCGTATATATATATATATATCACTCCTCACTTTACGAACCTCTGATTAATGGATTTAAGATGTAAGTAAAGGATTATCAGAGAGAAGTCGACGCGAAGTATAACCTTCGCAGCAGGGTCACTCAAGTCGATAATGTCTGATATCTTACCTCAAAAACGCATCTTTTAGATATTTTTCACCGATTTTTCATATTTTACTGATTTCTTTCACTATTTCTCTACGCCTTCTATCATTATCGCTTCTCCGTTCAACCTTCATCGTTCCCAACATATTACACTCCCCTGGCCACAGACAAAGTTAAGCGCGAAACTTGTAACTCGATACTCTGTTCACACCCCTACAACGCCAATCTGTACCGTGACCCTCCGCAAACATTGCCACGTCAACATCCGCCCTTCTGGTACGTAAAATATTTATTCTTACTTTTCTCTAATGTTATCACATCGTACTTTTGTTTTAATTATTCAAAACTCCTATCTCTATTTTTGGTTTGGCATTAGGGATAAAAATCAGTGTTTTAGGCCTTACGGCATAACTGATAGCAAGAAAATGTCAAACTTTTTATATTTTAGCAATTTAAGTTTTTAACTTTCTTAAATAATTTTTAACGACCCCTCATTTTTAATTACTTCTACTTCCATCATAATAAGCGCACTACGATTTTATTTCGAGTCACGAGTCTTCCGGGAAAATCCCATTTTTGCCGTATATAACCTCTCAGCGCATTGTTAACTGCCCTTTTTGATTCAAGCATGTAAGCTGACAACAACGCGAGCCGCTCGGACGTAACCTCTTTAATCCTGGTCATGGAGCTACGCATAAAACGATCCCTTTACCTATGAAAACGTAACCTATCTTCAATGATTGAATAAAAGAAGAAAATAAAAAGTCATATCTTAATATATATATATAGAGAGAGAGAGTATAAATCCTAAAATGAAAGAGTATAAAATGTGAAATGAAAAACGCAATAAAAGCACAATAACGTTTCTTCAGGGGATGAAGTTATTGTGAATTGCTAAATATAAAAGTTTGACATTTTCTTGCAATCAGTTACGCCGTAAGGCCTAAAACACTGATTTTCATCCCTAATGCCAAACCAAACCAAAAAACAAAGAGAGGAGTTTTGAATAATTAAAACAAAAGTACGATGTGATAACATTAGAGAAAAGTAAGAATAAATATTTTACGTACCAGAAGGACGGATGTAGACGTGGCAGTGTTTGCGGAAGGGTCACGGTACAGACTGGCGTTGAAGAGGTGTGAACAGAGTATCAAGTAACAGTTTTCGCGCTTAACTTTGGCTGTTGCCAGGGGAGTGTTTCTATTATATTATGTTTTGCTTCTTTTATATATATATATATCTCACATCACTTCGTAAGACGAAGTCCTACAGGACATAGGTCAAATCTGTGTGATTTGAAACGAAAAAATATTAGTCCTTTATCTGAGCTTCAATTCGAAATTTTGTCCGATATTTTTGTGGAGATACTAAATATGCACAGTCCTTCAAGATACGCTTCTAATTTGTGCGATTTGAAAAGAAGTAATTTAATTTGATGACTTTAATTCAGCAAGTCCAATGAGGGAAAACAAATAGTTTTACTGTTTAGGAATGAAAAGAAAGGTTTCTCTCAGCAAAAACACAGGCATTAGAGAAAGGAAAAATAATAATCCTTATAGAAGAAGAAGAAATCCATTTCCTCTTACTGGGTGAATCCAGATAATTAATTATTTCGAGCTGTTTTTGACACGGACAGTTTTATGCAAATCATGAAAGAGGAGAGATTCACATAAATATTTTTGTTTCGGTTGAATTTTTAATTCAGGAGGAACAGCTTGAAAAATAACAGTGAGATAGCTTTCTTTTGCAACTGTTAAGAGATGTAGATGGGGTAGTGCTAAAGTACGGTGAATTTTTTTAGACTGAGTTTTAAGATACTTAAAAATGTGGCTCAAACTGCTGCATTTTGTTTCCAAAACGAATTTCTTATTTTCGAGTATTCATTAAAAGAAAAGAATTGAGTTATTCATGAAAGTAAAATTAGTCGACTTTATTCTGGCTAATTAATAAACTGATTTTATACAATTCTTTGGAAAACAAAATTCATTTTATCTCTTTATAACAATTTAAACGGCAAACTAGTTATGATTTCAACAAAATAACACATAACAAAAAGATGCAAATTTGCTACAGTCATTTCAACTTATTCATTCGTTTGGTCAAAGCATGACTAAATGTCTTAAGCGAAAAGGATAACATAACACTGGAATAACTTTCTTTTGCATATATTTGCGATACTTATCACAGATACTTGTTCATAATTCTATATTTTAACGTCTTATTCAACAAAACGTACTTTCAAAAATCATTTAAAACGTTCGCCGCTTTATGAAACATGGGTGACTATTATCAAGAATATCTTACCAGATGGTTTGTAAGGATACATCTTTCAAGTATATGGTGACAATTATTGAGCTACATGAAAAAAAAAAAAACCTTGATAACTTTTGAACCGTTGGCGAGATTCAGTTAAAACTTGGCGGTTGAATGCAAGGCATGTTGAGATTTTTTTGAGCATGCGCACTCTTATTGTTGTTGTTCATTCTTCGTTGAAAATGTCGAAATACAGCGTTTCGGAGCGTATATCGATCGTCAAGGCCTACTATTTGAGCAATAACAGCCCGATTGCGGCTCAAAGGAAATTTGCGTCCGAGTACAAGCTCAAGACAACCGGTCCAAGTGTTACAACAATCAAAAATGTGATTGAAAAGTTCGATAGAACTGGTATTGTCGATGTCTCGACACTTCAGCGATTTGTGCAGAATTTTGCTCTTCGTCTGCACCACGTCATAGCCATTGATGGCAAGCATATCGAACATGTCATAAACTAAATCCGAATATCTGTAGATATTTTTAAAATTTGAATAAAATTTTTGAACTCAGTAGTTTCTGAAAATTTTATTTTTTATTTCATATAGCTCAATAATTGTCACCCAGTATAAAGCTTAAAACTTTATCGATGCGGTTTACTGATCATTCCATAATCTTTGATATTGTTGTTTTTATCTGCCACGTGGCAGTCGACAGATGAGTTTGTCACGGTCAAGACACTTATGACTCGTATTGCCTGACGATAATGGGGGATATCTTGTGCTAAGTAAATTGTGTCAGGTATTAAGTGGCCGAAGCTTGGATTCGTATCGCGGTGACCGGGCTGTACGAGAATACTTTGACTCACAAGTTTCTCGTGTTACCTGATCATACGTTTCGTGATAAATCACTGGTAGCTCGTGTCGTCTAATGAACACAGCAGTCATTTTATTAGTCGTCTACTGAACACAAGTCATTTTATTATACCACAGTGAACTCGGTAATGCTTGAGATTTATAAATTCGTGTTGAGTATATTTTGTTTGGCTTCACATTCGAATGCTGAAGAAACCCTCAAAATTTCATTTATTAATATTTCAGACTTTCTTTGCACGAAAAACTTTTACTTTTTTATTCAGAGACAATCTTAAGATAGCATGATTTGTTAAATTAATTCCTGTTTTGTAACTACAGAACCTTGAAATCTTCAGTTGAGAACACCTCATTCTTTATACAATAAAGCACCGTTTAAACGTCTCTCTAGGGATAGACGCAAAAGGACGTAAAAGTGAAAAGACGTATAATCGAAATTTTAATAAATAACTTTGATTGTTAGAAATTTAATGCTGCTGATGCAAATTTGTTTAAAAGTATTGATTTCAAAGATATTACTGGCATATTACTACATAGTATTGAAAACAATAATAAAATTTTGAAATTAAACATTTATCACAAAAGTGAGAAAAACCATGCCTGTATTGCATATCTTGAGTACTAATAGCACACACACACACGCACGCACGCACGCACGCACGCACGCACACGCGCACACACACGCACACACACACACACACACACACACACACACTTATTTTACACGGTTTATGGATATGCAGTAGGCGCTTATTAAAATAGATATATATTTAATCGTCGACTAATCGACAAATTGTCTGTTAGTATTACATACAGCATTAAGAATGGAATTAAGTTCATTGTTTTTTTTACTTGTTTTGAAAATTAAATAATTTTGAAGTGTTTCAATCGAGTTCATTGGTCTTTAAAAGAAAGTGGAATAACTTCTTCACATTCTTCTTCATCATATTATCCACCCTGCTTTCTAGAAAAAGCTAAGAATGGAGAATTAATGACTAAGGCAGAAAATTTGCGAATTTTAGAAAGTGGGATAACAATGTATAACCGAAGTTTTGCGTCGTATAAACGAAGCACTTTAGTCCAGTATGGGATTTTTGAGCTTAACTGTCTATATTTAAATATCAGAAAGATCAGGAATAATTTCTAATGGTAAAATTTCTGATGTGTGAGTAGTAACTTTGGAATAACGTGATATACTAGAGATTTCTATATCATCAGGTTAACAAATAACTACAAAAATTGTCGAAATATTATTGGATTCCAGTCTTGAGGAGTGCTTTAAAATAAGCGTGGTTTATGAAATAGTTGAATTCAAAAGAGAACATTATTTTTTCGGATAAAATAACCATCGCGGTACGAAGGTTTCCAAGCTCACCTTACATTTCTGTTCCATCTAAAAAACATTTAAAGTCAACATTTCATGAATATTTCTCTGTATCAAGACTTTTAGAAATAGGCGTCCTCTACTACTGCTTTTACACATTGCTGTGTTCAATCTCCCTAGCAGCTTTTCTCAAATATTTCGCAGGATTATCAAATTAGATATTAGACTTGATCATTGGGTGGAATACTGCTTCAGAATCGGAATGCTGTTCTCTCTAGAATGTCCCTTATGCCATTTTGGTATATGAACTAGCAATCTAGTGGACTGCATGGGGCTTCCATAATATAAATGAGAGGTAAGATGTCGAATAGGTCATTGACTTCATTTCCCCCCTTTTCATTCTTATTATTTTTATCATTGGTTTTTGCTATTTGTTTATCCTAACTATTTTGTTTATTTATTTGTTTCTTATGACAACATCCTGATGCCTCCTTCAGCAAGCTCCTTTAGCCATTTAGACAAACGACTTTATCCCAGTGTTATTTCCTCTCCCATCCCCAAGTGCCTCGCTTGCCCACAGCCATTTCTCAACACGCATCTCACTTTAGAAGTAACTCTTTAACCTCTCATTTCCGCTCCAACACATTCCCCATACATTATCCACGCTTTTTTCCTTTATTTTTTACAATTCCTCTAAACACTTTAAAAGGAAAAAAAAGCTAGGCAAAGCAAGCAGCAGCAGTCGGTGTTCATTTCTCGGGGGCCCCCGCGGCTTGGCCCATCATCGCCGGCAGGGATCCCGCCCGGGACTCCCAACTGAGACCCATTCATCGACTGACAGACTACTGCTGGAAAATGAATCTCTTCGGTCGAGAAATCGAACAACACTGCCTGCCTGCCCCATTCTGCTGGTAGTCACTTGCTTACCTTTGTTTTTTTTCCTCCAAACTTTTCACTGGACGTATTCGGTAATCATTAGAAGCAGTTGCTTAAAAGGGATGATTTATTCGGAGTGGTTTAAAGGCAGAATGATATAGTGGTAAAAAATGAATCTGCTGAATGGAAAGTGCTGGGGTGCCGAAGGTGTGGGCTCGGAGATAGATACTGGGGCGAGAGGATCGTTGGTTGTGGTTTTGGCATAAATTTTGTTCAGTGCTTAATTCGAACGTAAATTTGTTGCCAAGAACTCCCACTCGGTCTTTTTATGTGATAGAACGAATTAGGAGGGAATATATCAATTTATTTATTTTTGTAATTTTATTGGGTTTTCGATGATGAAAAGGGAGCTCACTAATTAGTTACGAAAAGGCAGAATATTTCTTCTTTTGTGAATTTGTGAATAAAAGAAAAATTTATCCGATGTTATTTTTCTTTCTCTCTTTTTTTCTGAAATGATGCTTAGAATCAACTTTTGCTGGATTTCAAAGACTGTAACTGATTTCTCGAAGTGTCTAATGGGCTTAGACAGAAAAGTGAGTAATCAATTCGGGGTCATCAGAAAGTTTATTAAATATTCTTTTGATAATTATAATTTTTTTATCTATTTCATTCTTAGTATTACAAAACCAATTTTATGAAACTTCATATCAACTTCTTTCTTTACAGCGTCTTAAATTGACAGTACACTTCAACTTTTTCAATTGCGTTGCAATAGTAAGTTCACCTCATACAATGTCCACAACTAGCCCAGTGGTATTGAGGCAAAAAAATATTCTAACCTAATCACTTCAGGAAACATAACTTGTCCGCTTCTCACATTTTCAGCTCGTAAATTTGAAGAACTGAAACAACTTCAACAGTTGCGATATCGTTATCAGCGCCAATATTTTCAGCAAAATTGAGGTGAAAATCGATCCACTAATAAAAAAAAATGTTATAACAAAGCAGAAAAACTAACTTTCGTGGCATACACTACAGGTGATGACTATATCTCAATGGAGTTAATTCATACTCATATGATCACATAATGTGTGTCTTGCCGATTAATTCTGGAATTCATTGTATTTGTTGCAATAGGAAAAACGATATGACGTCACAGCACATTGCCAGATGACTACGCAAAGTGACACTTGTCATGCGATTGTGTTAAGTGAATTCTCAAATTCAGTTAACTAATCAACAACTTACCACTCGGATATGTCGCGCAGCAAAACTTCTCAAAATTTGTCATTGATTTTTGGCAAATTTCTTCCTCAGAATTGGTATCCTGTCCATTGGAGCTTTCATGAATGTGTAACAGCACATTGTTATTCACGGTTCTTGACTCCTCTTGCAAGATGTGCATACTCTTTCTCCTCTTGCAAGATGTGCAATGGATTACAATATTAATTGGGAGCAGCATATTTGACAAACTCATTTGAGCATGAATTGATTCCTTGCAACATTTAAGGTTAATGAAGCCATGGATAGTATCCATACCCATTTATAAATCGTTCCTCAGGGAGCTACATTACTGGACGTTTTTCAGAGGCAGAGTTCGGAACGAGACAATGAAATTATTTTTCATGTATTTTATGATTATGTATTTATTACATTTTTAGCATTATAATGTATTTTTGTGTTTACTTATTTTGTATTCCAAAAAAAAGTAAAAAAATGTAGCAAAAGGATTTGGAAAAAAAAAAAAAAATCTTCAGTACATAATTTCTGATCATAGTAAAATTCTATGCGTTTGTTTTCCTTTTCTATAGTTCCTGTATGTTTGTTTTTTGAAAATTGGGGAAATAATATACTCTTTTCAGGTTATTCCGACGATTTTTGAATTAACGAAATCATTAACTGACATAATTTATAACTCTTAAGATCACAAATAACTCAAATTAATAAATGAAATTATGCTGCTCTTATTTAAAATCACCCCCCCCCCCTCGAATTTAGCAAGTAGTTATTTTGTGTAAAAAAATATTGTTAGTTCTACGTGTTCCTGCCTGTACAGTCATATCAATCAAAAGCCAATAATTTTTGCGTCGAATTAAGAAGCATTAAAAATTAAATAAAAAATATCCGCAAATTTGAATTATAAATGGTCTTAATTATATCTCAACTAAATTTGAAGCAGCGGGGGGGGGGGGGGGGGGGGTAGAAACTTGTCTTCTACATCCGATTCCACCGTGCATTTGGACCAGGTGGACGCTAAATATGTTGAGGTCAAATGTTCTCCCGATGGTCATGTGTGGAGGTTAAGAGTGGGGAGGCAGCTCAGGTAAAATTCTTATCATCTGACCAAGGTTTAAAATTGTGAGGACAGTCCCGAAATAACACTCGTATTGTTTTTAAAGCGGACGTTAACCTGATTTAACTAAACTTGTTTTGATATTTTTTTTAAATTCAGGTATAATCTTGATAGATAATCGTTTGCGAGTTCAAACATATATCCTTAAAAGAAAAAATATTTTTGAATATTTTATGTGTATTCATTTCAGTTCAAGATATTAGTATAATTGTTCTGTCTTAAAAAAATTATCGCTCTCATGCTAAAACTAAGAAAACTTTGCTTTTAATGGTAGCACTCAATGTATTTTCGAACAATCAAGTTGCCATTAATGTCAGCTTTTAAATTTAATTTATGCTAATGTAGGAAAAACCATACAGTAAACTTTCAACTTTGTTCATATAATTTAAATAATTTATAAGAATAGACTTGAAGGAGAGAAAGTAGTAATAAAACATTCTGAAAGATTTATAGAGCTTCTGAACAAAAAATTGCAGCGAAATGTTTTGATGGATAAAAGGTTCAGGAAAATTTATGGGAATTTTATTTCTTTTGCTAATCAGGAGAGTAAAATAATGATAAATTATCCTTTCTACAGAAGTGAGATAATATCGTATTACTGCGCAGCCTTTAGCTGTCGGCAGTCATTGTGTATTCATGAGAGTAAGCAAATTTTTAAGAGTAATTCTGTAAAGGAAGTAGAAAGCTCAAACATGGCTTAAGCGTAAAGACTGGTTTAGTTGAAGGATGTTTATCTGGACAAAATTTTCGAGGTTTTGGTGATGATTTGTAGCAAAATCTTTGGCTATTGCCTGCAAAACTATAATTCAGGAAAACGTCTAAAAAGTCCTGAATCATTTGGGATTGATCTTATGCAGACTTTCAATCACATTGGAAATCTTAATTTCACTCTTATCTGCATATAAAATGTTATTATAATTTAAAATAGGATTTCTTGAGCTTTGTGCACTTAAAACTTCCTTTTTGATTGAAAAAAAATCCCTATCTCATTTTTACGCGAGACATTTGTCGTGGCTGGAAGTGAATACAGCGAGGGAAAACAAAATAGGCCAATGAAGTATTTGGTAACAACAACAAAAAAATCATCAAATGTATTAATTTGAAAAAAAAGTATCAAATCTTTCAAATAAGTATGGGATTCTAAGCAATTTTCCCCCTTTTCAGTTTATATATTGAAGACGCTGACAGAAGCAAGTGCTGCCAATGTTTCCAGGATCTCTCAGCGCCCCACTAGGGGATTTTAAGAAACCTCGATTTAAAGTATGAGTATATAGTTTTGTTCAAGAATTAATGAAAAAAGAAACCCATTCTTGTGAGAAACTGCAAAACGCATCATATTGAACCATTTTAGTGAAGGTGATGTAAATCAAAACTAATGTTGTAGAAGTTAACATGTATTATCTACTTATTATAGTAGCTTAATTTTACCATGCAATACTCATGTGTACCTTCTGCTACATATTTCCATATTTTAAAGATCAATCTATTTAATGCATCAATAAAAAGAATGCTTTTGACTAAAAATAATTGCATTGTATGAATATTCCTTCCAACAGAATAAAAGGCACCAAAGTATTATGAAACGATTTGAAATTTAATTAATTTTTTAGCTTTTTTTTTCTTTGTTTTAGAATTCAGAAATACAGCAATTGACGGATTTGATCATTGCATCTTCTCTTGATGAGAATCATCCAAAATTTACAGGCAACTAAGCTCTTAGATATTACGGGCCCTTTTTGCATAAGACTTCAAGACTTCGCTGACCTTAAGGTTTAAATCTGAAAGAATTTATATTCCTCAGAATATTCAGTGCAGGAGAGAGATATATAGAACAATTATGCAATCTTTTAAAAAATATCTTATCATCCCCTATAAAAAACAATTAATACGTAATCACTAATTAATTTAAAAACAACACAAAAACAGATAATAAAATTATGAATTTAAACAAACGGATACTATGACGCTAAATTAAAATTGTTAATGAAAAGGATGACGTGACATTTCATTAGCAGGTTTTGGAATGTTTAACACTAATATTTGAAGCTAAAAACTTCAGTTGTTTGATGTTTTCATAAAAGTTTCTCTAGTTATTTTTGATATCAAAGCACAACAGAAAAAGTTTTTTTGTTGTTTTTTCCCCATACAAATTAATAGTTTAGGGGAAAAAATTCCAGAAGCATCTTCAAGCATCTTCAACAAATCAGGACAATCTATAGGTTTTGGCAATTACTTCATTATAAAAATCTAATATTTAAATTTTTCGCTTCATGTAACATAATATCAGATATATTTATCGGCTGACTTCTGAAAGTATAATACAACATTACTTAAGTTATATCAGTAGTTTAACTTCTCTCACACTTAAAACATTTTCCCCGTAAAAGTAGAATTCTTCGAGCAGAAGTATTATTTCTTTCAGCGACATGGTTGGATATTTCTCAATGCAATTTTCAGTTAATATTTTACTTTAAAGTACTATTTGATCCTGTAAATTCTTTTGATTAGCATATCTTTGAAAATTTTAAAACTTCTATTTGAAGTCACTAAAAGAAAAAATAACTTTAAAACTCTTATACTATTTATTGGCATACTCTATCTTCTACATCATTTTCTTGGCGATTTTTCAGAGACCAACTCGAGTTGGTCTCTGAAAATCACTAAATTAACTCTTTCTAAGGCTGTGAAAAGTATACTTCCCACCAAATTAATGAAATTTTTAAGATTGGCTCGAATTATTGTCAAATTTTTCGATGAAACAGAAACCTAGATGTTCCTGTTTCTTATTTCAAACCATAACGAAGTGTCTTGACTTGGTAATTAATTATTAATTAATAAAATTGATTATCAAAAAATCAATGTTGTCCTATAAGCTAAATGAATTTCTTTTCTTAAATCAATCACAGTCCCAAAGTTATTTTATTAGACCACTACTAGAAAAAAATGGCCCTTTAAAGGGTTAAGCTAAATTCACTTTCAAAAGATCTATGTACTTATCAAGTATTTTCCGCAATCTTCAGAAAGGGAGGTTAAACCATCCTGAATACTTATCAAGAATATGAATATATGTTTCATGTTTTCACGCTGTTCATAACCAGTCCCACAATTTTTAGGATGGTTGCGAGAATAATTATCAATTTAACCGGTTTTATTTCATTATTCAATTCTTCTTTATCGTCGCATCGAACAACACTAACAGCCCCGAATCATGGAGTTGCAACTGTATGAAACAATGTAACTAAAGGAAACGTTCTGCGCTTTCACTGCACTCATATGACAACTCCTCTTGTACATATTTTATAATATACTCGGATTGTAGCCCTCTATGTAGT
The DNA here is from genome assembly GCA_013235015.1 of Araneus ventricosus. Lineage (NCBI taxonomy): Eukaryota > Metazoa > Arthropoda > Arachnida > Araneae > Araneidae > Araneus > Araneus ventricosus. The sequence goes on from BGPR01000069.1 coordinate 174,156, forward strand.
TTCCATTTTTTCTTCTTTGTTCATGTATAATTAGGTTCCGTTTTATGTGTTTTTATATCTCATGATGTAATTTTTTTTCTGCTTCTGCTTTTCAATAAAATTTTACACATACTCATTCAACCGACAGGCAGCTGTCCAGGCTCCGAGTTCGGGGGTATGCTGTGGTGTTATGTTATGTTACGTTATGTACATAATTTGTAACAGTACATTTTGTGAAGTATTTTTAAGCTTTAGAAATCACAATCATGAAAGTCCTTTTCCATTCCATTCAAATTTATTTAACAGGACTAATTTTTTTTCACACTATGATAATAAAATTTCAGATCAGTTTCATTATATATTAAGAGTTCCAGATAATGATACAGTCACTCGCTCCTTTTTTATATTTCAACTTAAAATGTCTAGCATACTTGCAGTATATATTTTGGAAGATGAGAAACAATTGCCGAGAGTTAGTAACATTCGAATTATAAAGAAATATATTACATTTTTATTATTATTATTCCTTATAAAGTTAAGTGACTTGTTTTTCTGTTAGTATAAAAAGGAAATGATAACTTTAGTGTTTAAATCAATGCATACTTTATTCTAAAAAATTCCACTTCGAAACTGTCTATATATCCCAAAATGCTAATGAAGAGTTTGTAAAAAAACAATAAAAGATTCATTGAAAATCACGTTATAATCTAGTGTTTTCGATCTCTTCTGTCCTAGAATTATAAGCGCTTCATTTTACTCTCTTCCCCAAGTTGTATATTATTCCTAACTTTATTTCTATGAGATTTCGATTCAATAATATGGAATCCATATATGAAACCAGGAACGCCCCGGATTTAAAAGAAACAACAACATCGACGCGGTCGTCGCCACTTTTAATCTACTGAATTAATGATAATATAAAAATGGTTTACTCATCGAAATAAGATAGCAAATAAATCCGAGAATATTTCTTTAATTCTGCTAACTTCAGAAGAATAAATAGAAGGAGGGAAGGAAGTGGAAAAGAGATATATAAATGATTCTGAAGTTTTTATTTCGGAAGTGAGAATGTTGAAAGGAAGAAGGGGAGAAAGAAGTCTTGTAACAGATGGGGGATGATCTACTAAGCATGTAGATGCTACTCTACTGCTAAGACAGTATGATCCCTATGCCAAAATTGGGTGCCAATTTAGGGTTCTAAGACATTATGGAGCACTCTAAAACCAAAAGGGTGAATCGGCTCTCCTGGCTATTGAATGAAAGACATTATGATCCCTATGCCAAAATTGGATGTCAATTTAGGTTCAAAAAAGGGCTCCTCTGGCATCTGTGCAGATAACTAGGTCTTATCAGAAACACCTTTTCTGGTTTATTCACAAAATTCCCACCATAAAAGCATCTTCTTATTTCAAGGCCATATGGTACATAACATGCCATGGTCGTTTTGTGATCTGATTCCACTAACATAGATTACACTTTCACAATCGATGAATGTTCAAATAAGACTTACTAAACCACTATAATTATTTTTCAATTAATGATTTAATTGAATTTTGAATTGGAATAATTTATTAATCACTTAATAATTTTCCACCCACTATAATTATTTATTTAAATAGATATACTAAATCACTATAATCACCACATAGATTGTCCTGTTATGGTTGTGCTTCACGCGATCAGGTTGAGAACAAAAAGCCAGTCTTTATGGAGTGAAAATATTTTTTAAAAAATGAAAATACTTCAAATAAATTAATACCATCCTCGATTCTAAAAAGAAAAGGTTCCATTCCCAAATAGGATATTCAGACCCTGAATTAATCACAGTTCTTTCAGTTTTTATATAAACCAGGCTTTCAGTTTTTATATAAACCAGGCTTTCAGTTTTTATATAAACCAGGCTTTCTGTTTTATATTTACCATTTAGGAGTAAAATGTTTCCTCTTTTTAAAAGTTTATTCTATATTGAGTGGGACTGATCGTTATAAGGATTAAGCGAGTAACCTTATCATGCTAGCTCACTCCGTATTGATTATCAAAATAATAATAATAAAAAAATTAAATAAAAATAAAATTTTTTAAAATTATTTTCAAACTTTTTTCGGAAGTTTACTATCGTTATTGCTATAAAAGTCTTTGTGATAATGAGATTTTAAAAATGCACTTGAGATTTATATTTATGAATATGTGTTATTAAGGACAAAACTACAATCTATAGATTGCATTGAGATAAGATTTTGAGTAAAAATTTTCACATAAAAGCTGAATAACAGCCTCATAGACATTTGAACCGTATTATCTGTCAATTAATTTTAATATGCTGTTGATATGATTCTTAACTAGAACAGCACGGAGAACATTGTCTATTTCCAAATTACATACAAATCTTATCAGTTTTTGTTTTAATATTGATTACAGGAACTAGACCAAAAAACAGACTTCTGTCCTCGAGCATGTTTCAATAAAAATTTCAATGATTTTATAATGTTTTTTAAGTAATGCAAAAGGATAAATGATTAAATGCAGTGAGATAAAAGTAATACCATTTGTCTCAAGAGTGATGGCAACACTGGGCATTCCAATTACTCACCACTAGCGAAAACATTACGTAATAAAAAATATTTGAATATCAAACCCAATATGATACTGAGTATAAATGATTTTAAACTCAATTTAATACTTAAATTTACGATTATGTTGGGCCTGCTGGTCGTGCGGCTGCTTCTTTAGTTCCTTATCTTAAACAAAATTTAAAAAAGATAAATAAATAATAAGAAGATAACAGAGCAAAAAATGAAACAATTACACAAAAAGGTTTCAGATGGAAAAAAGGGCCTTTAAATTATATTATTTTCACTCCCCGATGTAATAGACTATTTAAGCACCCTCACCCGTAATTCAAAACCCAGTTCCAACAGCACTCTGCGGCTCTATCTCCAACTATCGCATAACATTCATTTCACCATCCTCCCTGCGCATTTCCCCAACCACAAAACCCCAGCGCACCTCCTTCATCCACGAGGCAAAGTATAAATCAAGTAATAATTATCAAAACTTTCTCATGAGCGACAGTAACGTAATGAGCACTCCATACCTGAAACAATTCCATTTCGCTGGAACCCACATCATCTCGCCCCCCCCCCCCTGCAAAACTCTTCTTTCCTCCCTCCCCCTCAGACGTCGCTGACCTCCTTTCTGGGTCCGAAACTGGCCGGCAGATTTCCAACTCATTAGAAATCTGCCACGGTGATGAATGAGTCGACTATTCACACGTGTTTTGGTGTACGCCTCCCTGCAAATGACATGCTTCTTTGGCAGATATGGATGTCATGACCCCTGAACCAGCGCGCCTTTTCTCTACGCCGCCCCCCCCCCCGTTTCCACAAAACATTCTGCCGCGGCAGCCCCCTCCCCCCTTGCGTTTTTCGTGTTTCACCATTTTTTTTATCCCTTATCTTCCTTCATACGTGTCTTCTCATTCGTGAACATGATTTTTTTCAGTTAGTTTGTGCGTGTGGCATCGTTCTTGTGAACTAAAAGAGGTATTACTTTGAAGTTGAAAGTGGGAGGGGCCCGTCGTTTGAAATTTTAGAACAAATAAAAAAGTAAAGAGGAGGGGGAAGGTGAGAGTTAAAAAGAAAGAAATGTGTTTTCTGAAGGTCGGGACACTCCCCATCGATTTGTTGAAGATGAGGGAAGGTCAAGCGATTGTTGCATCCTCGTATCATTGGTGAGTGTGGTCAAGGCGAATTAGCCGTGAAACGGGATTTAATAAGTGGGTGCAGCCTATTTTATTGAAAAATTTGGAAAATCATAATCTGCTATGATGCACATTTAGTTACTGCATGAAATATGCTTAAGATTAAAAGGGCAGTCTTGTGCCAAATTTTTCATTCCTTGTAAATGTAACCATAGAGCCTGAGGTTGCTAACTTTTTTTCTTGAGTAGTGAAAACGAACTTCTTACAATTTATATTAGTTTTTACAAAGTGTATCTCTAGTTTTAAACGAGCGTTTAATAACATTGGCATATTTAGTATAGTGTTTGTCTAGAGGTAAATAGCGGATGTTATGTTGAAAAAGGAACGCACTCACTAAAAGTACAGGCAGGGAAATTACAGTATTTATAACAGAAAAGCAAATGCAGATTATTATTAAATACTGGTGCCAATAATCAAGTATTTAAGAAACAACAACAAAAAAGAAAGGAACTTAAATTAATTAATCACCCCTTATGTAAGTTGTGGACAAATTATGCCGCTTGGCAGATAGAAATTAGACAGAAATTGAGAGCATTATTTAATGAAGTTCTGATTAATGTTTAAAACAGAGGGATTATCTTTATAAATTGCAGTATAAGATAATAACCTTACAGAAGGAGGAAACTGCTTAAAATTAAGGTTAGTAATATACAATACATTTCTGTTCTTAAAATGAAAGAAGTAGCGAATCTATTCTTTAATAAATATTTCAACCAAACTTCTATACTTTTCAATCTCCCATATTTTTAATTTTTGAAAATAAAATCAAGGAATAATCTTTAGTAGTTTATTGAAAAGTCTTTCTAAGTTTTGGTGCATAACAAATATACCTTTTGTTAAGCTGCAGATTCTGGCATCAACACATTTAAACAACATTGCAGCAAATATAAAATGCAATTGTTGTTAAGAAAAACATATTTACAAAAATTAAAAGAAGGTAGAGTTATCATTATTATTGAAACAGAAAGACTGCCAATTTGAAATGTATCAGTACATTTGTGAGATGTTCTCAGAGAGTCCTCAAGTATTTCAGGCTCCCCCTACAAGCTTAAACAGTTTCTGAATTCCTCTCTTTCTGTAACAAGGGCGTAATGGTTAACAGGAGCTACAACTCTGAAGACGGTTATTTTCACTATGGCATCTTTTAAATTAAAAAAAAACTACCGAATTTCTCCCAGAATGATGACACTTTTTTTAACCTGACTTGAGCTCCGTTAGGTGGTTAGTGAAATGGAAGGAAAGCATATTTTCCATATTATATATAAAATAAAAAATGAGTAAATTATCTTATTTTTATTGTAAATAAAGATAATAACTAAACATTATAGTAAAATGAGATTTGAAATAAGTTTGGTAAATTAAAGTTTGAATTCTTTTGTATTTTTATGATGCAGGATTATTTTTACATATATCATAAGAATAATTACTAACATAATAGCCCAGATCCTTCGGTAACGCTCTGACGTCACCAACAATAAAACTCGCGCCATTGCGAGACGTTAAACAGCATTATTTCATTGTTAGAGAACCTAAATTTCAGTAATTTTAAATTTAAAAGAGTAATTGACGTTCTAATTTCAAATTTAAAGCTCTAAAATAGTGAAATAAAATTTTCTATCGATTGTTATAAAATTTATCTCGCTATGATCAATAGTTCCCGAGAAATTTTAAATTATATTAATCATATATTTCAAATTAATTTCCGTTTTTTAATAGAAAGTAGTAAATCACTTCAGTGGTATTATATCATGCGCGTGATATAGTTTGGACGCCACGATTCACGATGGATTTCACGGATGGATACCACGATGAATTTTTTGAATAAAGAAATATGTAAATAAAAAAAAATCCTGTCATAAAACATATGTTTAATTTATTTGTTTTCAATCAATGTTAAACATTTCTCTCGCATATATATCTATTTAAACACGTCAATTTTGACGGGAAATCTCTCGAATGAAGAGGCAATTTGCACCCGTCAAACCATGACGAGTGATTTTCGAGTTTTCTATAGTTTTATATCAAAAACTAAATATAATTTTTCATAGTATGTCAAAGTAGAAAGTTTTTTTTAAAACATAATTTACATTTGCCCAAGTAAGTTTCATATAATCAAATTTTTGATACACAATCAACAAAATCGAATCTCACAAGAAAAGAATGCCGTACGGATTCATCTTCCCTCCAAGCATCCCAGATGATTCGCCACAAAGCGTGCATTGTGTCCACGAGCGGAGGATTCGAATATTTTGACACCTCTCGTCGCATTCTTGTCGATTTCCTCTTCGAACAAAAGCGGAGCGGGATTCGCGTGGAATGTGTCGTGGAACGCGTGTCCCGGGGGAACGCACGTCACGTCTTCCCCGTGGATGGGTGCCCCCGGCTAATCATTTCTACCTCTATCACTCGGAATAAAAGACCGCGGTTTTCTGAAGCGAGTGAGTGGTTGTGGTGGTTTTGGTTCGAGTGACTCATAAAATACCGATGAAAATTTTGCGCATGAATAAAGAAAAGAGAGGGGAAAAATCGTAACTTAAAAGCTAATATAAAAGTAACCCGCGTTTCATTAATTTTATGCTGCTTTTGTGTGTAAATTTGCGCATTTTCTTAGTATACCATATCAGGGTGTTTCTGACTTTAACACCTTAACTGGTTTGTTTTCTCAACTGTCTAATTAGATGATACCTTCTACATTGAGTATGCGTTGTCATTTTAAGTTGAGAACCTGAAGGACAATTGAAATGTTTATGAATTTTTGTATCGAATTATCTCGTCTGTGAATGACTTTAAAATTGCGATAATTCGATGCACGTACGGCGTACGGCCAAACCGATTAAGAGGTTAAATCAAATCTGCGTATTTTTCAATAAATACGTATGAAGGTAAAATGTACACAGGGTGTCCAAAAAATTTTACACCTTTTGAATAACTATTTCATAAACAAAGAGAAAATTTATAATAATAAATTACAAAATAAAAATTTCAGAACTCAGATTAGTTAATACATTAATTTCCAATGGAATTAACGTATTAATTAATATGAATTATGAATAAACTGAAAGCCTATCTAGAAGGAAATGTGATGAGCACATAATTAAGTCGAAGAGGGAATAATGAGTTTGCCCCTCGAAAAACTATTGCAAAAACAAATAATAGCATGTATCAAAATTTCAGAATTCAAATTAGTTAATACATTAATTAGCATTGGAATTAATGTATTAATTAATTTGAATTATGAATTAACTGAAAGCTTATATTTAAGGAATTCTGGTGAACACATAGTAGGGCGAGGAGGGAGCAATAAGTTTACCCCACTCTCACCGAATCTTCCTCCTGATGGATTTATTTTTGAGGGAGAGTGGTGGCGAGTCGATGGGAGGGGCGGTCGCCCCCCTACTATTTTAGGGAAAAATTAATTTTTTATTTTATTTTAGCTGCCTAAAACTAGGAATTATAAAGCAAGCAATAGTGTTCGGGAAAACTAGCTAATTTAACTTTTTAAAATTTTGTTGTCTATTCCCTATACTCCCGGGTCTTTTAGATGTATATAAATTTTTTGCCCCTCACTTTTTCCATCCAATCGCAGCCACTGTTGGGAGGACACCTGAAAAAAAAATGTATATAGATGAACCTCAGCTACGATCAACGAGTTCAGATCAACCACTGAAAAAGATTGCGCCCAAACAAGGAGTAATATGATATACGAAATTGCAAATTTCATGTGTCGGTGTCATCAGCATTGGAAATTTCATGGACAATAACGGTCAACATTTCTGATGATTAACAAGATTCTACAATTGTTGTGATTAATTTATGATAGTTTGATGCAGGCTATTAACACTTATGTATTAGGCATTCAGAATGTGTATGCATTTTTTAGAATGCCCTATATATATATATAGTATATAGAATAAAAATTTGGTATCTAAATATATAACAAAATAAAGATGCTTTGCTTAGAAACAGGCCTCGCTGTGGACTTCTGTCCATTCGGTTAAATATGATGATCAATTGGCGCATATCATAAAACCGGGCCCTGTCTCGCGAGAAAATAGCGCTTCACTGCAGCGCACTCCATTCAGCGTTCTACATCTTTTCTCTTACTTTGCTTAACGATGGACAGAATTACAGTGTTGTACGGCTGGTTTTCACTTATGTATTTTCAATGGATGCCCAACAGTAATGATATTATATAAATGAAAAGTAATGCGATTAATGTTAAGATAATTCTCTTTTATAAACCGTATCAAAAAGCTGGAGAGCATTCTCCATTCTTATTTTTACTTCACATAAAAATGCTCTTTCATTTTAAAGCAATCAAGTTATTAAAATAAGCGTTGAACTAAAAAAAATTATTGTAATATACTTTGTTATGTTAAAGAAGAATTTCAGCAGCTGACAACAAGTAAGCGGCATGAATTTTATGATGTAAATATACTTGGAGGAAACCACAGCAGGATTCATAGGTTTATATCTACTATCAATTTGTTTAAACTAAAGTTTTACTAATTACAATCAAAGTACTTTTTCAGATTAACCAAACTTTAAACTGGCTTCTTTTTATCCATTTTTAAAACTAAATGTATTTAAATGTAGCAGAATGTTACCATATTCAACAACATTTTAAAATTATTCGATTGAAGATTTATTTCGAATTTATTTACGCAGCAGATTTTGCACAGGGTTTCAGATCAGTTAACTTTGAAAATAAAAGCATATTACAAGATTTCGAATGTCTTCCTTTTAAATAACTCCAAGCGTTTGAATTTCTGAAGATCCATTCGTGAAAAGGACATATCTGTTTTATATTAAATACAATCTTATATAAATCAAACACATGACTAGCATTGCGACAATCTACAGTGAATGATTTCAATGGAAACGTGGGAAATGAAATTTTCGAAGCTGCATTTCACCATAATGGCTCAGAAAACCGTCAGTGTAGGAACCCTATTATGAATTAGGATAAATTCATCCAGAATTTTCTTAAACTTAAAAAATAATTAACATTATACTTTTAAAAAAATTGTTTAAGAAAGTTATAGATTACGAATACTTGGTAAGCATAATAAACCATGCTACTATTGCATGCTTGAAAAGTTATAATTTTTAATTCATAATTATCTTTAATTGCATGTGATTATAATAAATAAATTCTAAATAATATGGGCAGAAGGAGCTAATAACAAATGCAGAAACATAAACCTTGAGTATTTATATAATGTTTCGTTAATCTTTTCTTTCATGGGGAAGATTTACTTGTATGCACTTACCTCCTAGAAAAAATAATAGAATATCATTTATTATCGATGTCAGTATTAAAAACGATATACCGAAACAGATTTTAGTTGGTAAAAATAAATGAAAATTTAAGTTGGAATTAATGAAATATTTTTATTTCAGTGACAAAAAAATCTGATACTGTTATTTCTTTTTCAGATATTTTTTTAAAGAATTTCATGATTTCTTAAGGATATCAAAGCCAAACTCATACTCAAGGCCTTTGCTTTTTTTCCTAAACCAAATTCAATAAAAGAAGTAATTTAACATCCTGGAAACTGTACTATACTGCTCCCATTCTTAAAAGCAAATACAGTGAAGCACCGTTTATAAGTTTCTCATTTATACGTCGTTTACTTATACGTAATTTCATCGCAATCTCAATTCATTCCAATTCATCGTAATGATGTATTTTGTTTATACGGCGCAAAGCTTCAGTTATACGTCGTTTTCCAACGTCCTTATAAGAGAACATTTCCTCCTTTCTAGTATGTGAACTGTGATCAAGACATCGTGACTTCGAAATTATTCACAATTGATGAATTAATAGAAGACAAATTGCCTGTTGCTAATTTAAGCGATGATGAAGAAGTTATTCCACCTTTCCTTAAAGACGAAATGAACTCCATTGAAAAACTTCAAACTTGTTTCCTTTCTCAAAAGAATAGGGAAAAAAATTCAATGCTTCATAATGATGTACTTAATACTTACAGACAATCAGCACGTCAGACGACGCTTAAATATTTTTTAAAATTAAACGCCTACCTGAATGCACATAAATCGCATATGTCGTATAAAAGAAGCACTTTATCATTTCAATGAATATGAATCACTTGGTAATCTATATATGCAATAAATATATTATTTTTCAGAATTTTATGATAAATATTTAATTTAAAAATTTAGTTATTGATTTTCATACTGTGTAGTTTTATACTAGTACTATATTAAAAGACTTTAATACTTTTAAATGAATTTGCATTAGTAGCTTTAAATTTGTAATAATCCAAGATGTTTAGCAAAATTTCAATTATACGTCTTCTCATTTATACGACGTTTTAAGTCCCTTGAAAGACTTATAAACGGTGGTTTACTGTACTTAACCAGTCTTGATTTGAATGTTTCTCGTAACTTATACGAAAGAAGACAGGATGTATTAAGGGGACATACGACTTAACCTCGAAAGTTTTTGATAAAAAATATGATACCCCAGTCTTTTCTGAACAATTTAAAACAATACGCGTTAAAAAATTCCCATAATTATGAAAGTTATGAAGGAAAATGTATCAGCTCTTCAACATAAACATTGAATATGGCCATATATTTAATATTTTAAATATTGGGAGCCCGATATCTCAACTATTGCATACATTTGCATAACATTTTTACCCAATATGTATTTTGCTATGTTCTATAAATTGAACCACATTTTTGTACATATTTCTCCAAACAAGTTTTTTAGGGAGTAGAAAAGTTGAAATTTTAACTATTTTTAACATTTTTATTTTAAATTGGTATATAAATTAGAAATTAAGTTTAAATGTTAATAAATTGTGGTTCAGTTTCTTAAACAGACTGTTTGGATTACTTAGATACCGAAAATATTGTGTTTGGATAAATATTTTATCCGTAATTATGCGCGCAAGGTGATTATCTCATTTTTTCTCCAAAAATTATACCCATATTATTACTCTCTCAAATAAATACATACCAATATGAAGGTTTGGAAATGTGTGTACTATAAGAGAAAGAACAGATATTTTTGTGGGAAAAAAGTAAGTCTGTGAATTGCATTGTTTCTGAGATATAATGTATCGAATTTGACAGTTTTCCACGTTTTTTGCGAGGTTTAAGAGTCGTATGTCCCATTAAGTATTAGCATTTCAAAATCCTTCGTAAATGATTTCTTGGAAGACATCACTTCAAAGTAACCATAATAACCTTGAGAAAAACACCAGATAACTGCCACATCTAAACATCATTAGCACTTTAATGACCGAAGGAAGTCGTACAAAAAAATACCAAACTCCAACTAAAAAAATAATCATTTACATTTTGATACAAAAACACCCCACCCGTCTTCTAAATTCCATTGTAACTCAATGAAGCCAAAGCGACAATGAACATATTCGCCTTCAACAATAGGGCTAGAAGCGAACACCAACATATCTCTAAAGAATGCTTCTACAAGCTTTGAGTCTACCCTTTCCCATAGGTTTTATTTATTTACTTTTTTGTCTGCCCCTTTATTGTTATTTTTCTCCCGTCTTCCCCTTTGTGTCAGCTTTCGCGCACAGCAAAAAAGGGAACCACTGCAAGGAAGGCGGTTGTAGAGGGGAGGGTCCTGGATTCCAGAGCGTTTCCGGAACGCCTTCTGTTTAATGAAGTGTATCGTCTGATGGAAGGGCGCTTGGAACGATTTGCAAAGAATGTCCCGTCGCACAGAGGAACGTGCGGCCTCATCGTTTGAATATTTTACCGACGATTAGACTCACATTACATGCTAGTCACCTCTTTGTGTGAGGAGTTAAACTAACATTATTCTTGGATGGGAGGTTGGGGGAGGTATGTCGAATCGCCTCTCTCTCATGAGGGGGAGTTGTTTTGGAAGGTCTCTATAATACCATTCGCCACTATGGGTTGTGGTGAAAGTTTACCTTGTTTTGTTTGAGAGCCTTGATGTCTTGTTGAAGAGATACGTTGTGAAATTCGAGGTGCAAATCAAATGCAAGGTAAGGTCTGGAACAAATACTCCCTCTGAGTCCTTTTAAATTTCACGCAGGATATACTAAAAAGGCTTGAAATGAACTCTGAATTTCGCTTAAAAACGATTTTTGTCAGAATTAAATTGTGCTGAAAATAATATGTATATTTTTTTAGAAATTGCTTTCTGGAAAAATTCCCATAAGAACTTAATTATCCAGGATTAAATTATCCTTCGACGACTATGCTCGAATATTTATTTGGAAACTACATGCGCGAAATTATTGTAATTTCAATTGATCTGTTACGTTAACATCTTGTTTTGAAGCTATATAAAGGTTACTGGGGACAGACCAGATTATTTTGAATTATGGTCAGATGACGAGAAAGACAATTGAGCGTACATTCTACATCAACATGATAGAGCTTGACAAAAGATTTAGCGTGCACCTGTCCCACATACATGGCGGAGCATTCATAAAGTGTAGTCTCGAACTCATGTCCCTCTGTCCTCGAAGCTGAGATTCTGCCACCAGTATATCAAGGCCTTCAGGAAAGAACGAAACTAATTAGAATAAACTACCGACATCACTATATTTAGTAGCATTCTTTTTATTTTGTTAAAAGAAAGAGAAAAAACTTTTGTGGAATTAAGAAAAAAATACCTGAAAATTCTTTAAAAAAACAAAACTTCCTGCCACTTAGGAAATGAGAAACTGAAACTCAATTATTCATTCAAAGACTGTATTAAAATTTGTAAATAAATTTTATGTATGTGAGCAATTGGAACCATGGGGAAGTTCTCAAAACCGAATGCGAATCATAGCTACCATAAATAGTGACTGATTACCACAAAAGAACTATATATACGATCGGAAAAATATAAAATTTTTATATTGCGTTTTGGACGAACTTCTTCATTATTAGTAAGTAAAATATTGATAAATATGTATAAATTTAATCTTTTTTAAATGTCACTTTAATTTACGAAATTTATAACAAATTGTTTATTCATTTAAATCAGTGATTCTCCACCTATGAAGTACATCTCTCAAGAGGGTACGAAATAGCAGAAGTGGAAGTGCGAATACATTAAAAACTTATAAAAAAATTCGAAAGGACGAACTATTAGAACATAAACAAGAGAAAATACATTTTTGATTCATCTTTGAAAGAAGATAAAAGTACCTTAGTACCATCTGAAAGACTTTTTGATGTAAATTATTTAATAATACGCCTCACTAAAGGAGAGAGTGCAAAATTCAACAAAAATTATTTGTGGGAAGATTGAGTAAAAATGATATCGAAAGTTGGGTTCCAGTACTAAAAGTCAACTTATATGACATCATATTCACGTGGCAACGTGACTATGAGTATCCCCTAACATCCAACTGCATGTCGTCTTACACTTTTCCTCCTGCAAGATACACAATGAATTTCAAAGTCAAAGTAGCGCGGCGTATTGGGCGTGTATGACTTGAGCAGGGATGACTCCAATTAGCGACAGATCATATTGATTCGTTATTACTGGATTTCGATGTTCTGTGATTCAAAATAATATCTAATGAAACTTGGTCCACCTGAGCCAAATGCGTAACATGTTTTTCTTTCGTCTTTACACTTGTATACGGTAAGCCAATAGTTTTTCTCACTTCTCTTGAGCGAAGATCGTAGGCGAGTCTCATCAAAATAACAAACAGCAATTCCTCATATCTCCTCATCAAAAAAAGATCACATCTCTTTCAGCTCGCGCTTCCTGTACAGTTGAAACTCATTTAAAATAACCCCTGAATTGGCTTTCAGCGTTCTTCACGGATGCATAAGTAGCGAAAAAGCCTCAAATGAGTGTAATGTTTTTGATCTATTTGCGAGCGAGAGACGAAAATAAAAAAGTATTCCATGGATTTCTAATTAGTATGGCGAACACAGCGAAAAGAAAACATTAGAGAAAGTAGACCACTGAATGCTTGCCTCTGAAGGAGGTGGTTGAAGGAAGAGGAGAGAAAAAAAATCGTTTAAAATTTTCATTCCAAGCCAAAGCACATTTTTAAAGAGGCTTCGGCCCACATTTCTCAATTTCCTTTTCCTACCATTTTTCTTTGCCCGTAACTTTCTCTCTCTCTCTCTCTTTCGCCTTGTTTTGAATTAATTACTCGTACCCCCAACTTTTCGGACTCAATAACATCTGTGTGGAGATTGCTAAATTAAGATCTGCAGTAACAGAGGGGGGTGGGGAGAGGCGGCAGCAGAGAAAACTTCTGTAGCAAAACTGCAAAGAGAGAAAGCAGCGGAAAGAAAGAAGGGAGGGAAAAAAATGTATAAATAGAGCCGGACCATTTAAGGAACGATGATAATAATAAATCGAGAAAAAGCGGAAAGACTTTTCGAAGATATAAAAATAAAATGTATAAGACGGATAAAAAGAAATTGCTGCTGCTTTCTTATCACAGATATATAGATAAACGCGCAGACACTGATGCAGTCCGTTTATTTGAAAAGTGGTGTACAGTTTCGAACGATTTAAAATTCGCTCACAGTTAGAAAATGGAAACCGCGTAGGATTATAAAGTGTTTTGTTTTGATAGGTTGACTTCTGTTTTGAAAATACACAAGGAAATTTTGGGATGGATCTTATAATTTTGAACCGTGGTCAAATGTAGACGACGATTTCTGAACTAGCAATCAACTCTCCCTACTTCCACATAATAAAAACGGGAGGACGTTTGATACAAGGTGGAAGATTTAAAGGACAAGAGGCTCTAAAGCACGGCAGTTATTCGGTGGAATAAGTTTTCGAATTCATGATCCTCTGACCCCGAAATCGAGACCTTTCTACCAACCGATTGCGACTTCATGCTTTTCGTGGACTTAAGATGCGAGGAGTTTCATGTATTTACAGAGAGTAAAGCCACAAACTTATTTATATTATATCGTAAAGTTGCATAACTTCATCATATTTTTCTACAGTACAGTTATCCGATCTAAAAAATAATATCGATGTCGGATAAGTGAAAATGCCGTATAATAAGAAAGAGAGATAACACTTCTTATTTAAAATTTTACTAATATAATAGCCCAGATCTATCTTTTATTGATGCGATAGCGCTCTGACGTCACCAAAAATAAAGCTCTTCCCATAGCACTGCGAGACGTTAAACAGCATTATTCCATTGTTAGAGCACCTAAATTTCAGTCATTTTAAATTTATAAAAGTAATTGTCGTTCTAATTTCAAATTTAATAGCTCTAAAATAGTGAAATAAAATTTTCTATCGATTGATATAAAATTTATCTCGCTATGAGCAATACTTCCCGAGAAATTTTAAATTATATTAATCATATATTTCAAATTAATTTCCGCTTTTTAATAGTTTTTCGAGAAATGTTTTCAGGAAAAGGTAAATAATTCATTTGCAGTCACACTATCCATTGTTTATCATCGTAAGATTCTAATGTATTGTACATCACTAGTGTACTAGTTATTAGCACAAACATGGATAAAAGCATAATAAATAAAAAGAAATGACACAAAAAAAATCAGCGACTTTGTTAGTGAAACATATATTATTTGATAAATGCAACATAATGTAACGAAGTTGAATGCTTCAGAACCAACGTCAATTGGTGGAAGGAGCACTTCAGCTGAATCCCACTTTCCAAACTTCTATATTACACCAATGGATAAACATTTAACCTACAATGACATACAGGGCGGGATTTCCATGGAATTTATTGTCAAACCGGAAATCTTTGACCGTGAAATAAAAAATTTTCCATCTTTGTTCACCCTGTAGAAGCGAAGCTCCATCGCAATCTTCAGAGAGTGCATAACTTATTATATGTATTCATAAAATGAGGGTTTTCTGATACAACTCGCCATTGTTAATGCCATAAATTTCCGAAGCTGATTGTGATGTGAACAGTGTGAAAAGCGGAGACATTGCGGCACAAGTAACATTAAGCGTAAGCTTGCAATTTCTAATAAAGCAATTAACGCGACATTGAGATAAAAATTAGAATGAAATCAATTTAAGTTGCGTCAAAGTTGCATCACAAACTGTGCATATCTACTATTTAATAGAACGTTGTATTACATTGTGCTGTGATGTCAAGTCCTTTTTCCTCCTGCAAGATGCTCAATGGATTTCAAACCTGTTTTGGCTTCGTGCATTTGACGTATATCACTCCATTATCAGATATTTTCAAAATGTCATCTTAAACCAACAGAACAAAGAGCATATTCAATTACGGTTTCATTTCTGTCTCTAACAAAAAGAAATCGTTGACAGCGATGGTTACCTCCACCGTCTTAACTGCGCATGCTCAGAAATCACCCAATAACTAGTTTTTTTTAAGTTTCTGCTGGAAGAAATGAACAACTAGCAATCGAATGGCAAAAAAAATAAATAAAGCGCAGAAAATCAATTTGAAAAAAACCCGAGGTTGTTAATCATCTTCCTGGTAAAATCGTTAAATACATTTTTATCGGTTAGACAATGTTGACAATGGATATGCAAATGTATACGTCCCGTTGAATATTCACAAATTATGTGGGTTGGCGAGCAAAGCATGCATAGGGCGAAGTCTTCTAGTTTCCATGAAGCTTCGTCATTTATTTCGATCTTAATGTACAATGTGAAACACAAGTGTATACAGAATTACAAGAAATATCTTCTGTTCTTAACCGAGAAGTTGTCATACATTATGAGTAATGGCTTCGCTCTTCGAAGAAATTTTTTTTGAAAAGTTTTTTTCCGAAGAAACGAAGATTTGTTGGCTTTCAACCGCAATAGAAAATTAAAAAGAAAGAGCTGTCTTTTGCCCTAAATAATATTTCTTCTTTTTCATTCAGGGGGCAAATCCTTTTATTGTTAAATGAGTTGCAAATAGAAGAAAAAGGCAGATACTTTACAGTGGTTTCAAGCTACGGATAGTGATCTAAATGCGGTCCCAAAATTGGGAATATCATAAGCTTTTAACTCTTTCGCGTTCATTGGTTTCTAAGTGAAATCACACACTGAGCATTTTTTACTGCGCATTGGCGAAACGTAGCGTAATTTTTCTTTCCTAAGAGCCAGATATATAAGCCAATTTATATAAATATTTCATTTCAATACCGTTCGTATTCACAAAATATCGGCAACGCAAGAGCTAAATTGCTTTCGATCTATCTCGAAGAGAAACAAGATGATGAGGGTTCTTGCACAAATTGCTATTTTTTAAGATTGAATCTTCGAAAAAAATATCGAATTTTATGAAGGTTTAATATCCTGAATACTCACGTATACTTATAAATTAAATACATAATTTAAATTGCGTTTCGATGATAACTTATTCGGAGGAAAAATAGCCCGTTACTGGTCATTGGTTTCACTGTAAAACTACAAAATTTCTGGAAAATAAAAAATGCTAATTTTTTTCTTTTATATATTTATGACTAGCTGTTCCTAGGTGAGTAAATTTTTATTTGAAAATATATAATTCTTTGATGCTAAAAATTAAATTTGAGATTTATAAAAAACTAACTGTTACCCGCGACTTCGTGCGCAAAGAATTTTAATTATTCTTTTCTTTAATTCACGAATTTAAATGTTTTGTTGCATTTTGAAAGGGGAAAGTAAAAGTTCTGACGGTTGATAATACTTAATTGGACGGCTGACAGGAGTGAACTGTACATGTATGCTTTTAAATTGTTTTTCTATGCTAATACACTTTTGTATACCACGGTGTTTGCAGGGGGTTGTGTGGGCTTGACACACGTGAACACGCCATATATAGTTGCCCATGCGAAAAATATGGTTTTTCCAAATGTACGTCTGCCACTTTCAGTGTCTGGCCCTGAGCCTGGCAAATGCTATTTTTAAAGGGATTTGTTACCTTTTGAACTGAGATGATAAATCCTTCGGTATTATCGGGAGGCGTGGAATTAAAACACTCTCTCTTCTCCCTATAGCAGTCATAACAGTAGCTTTCATGACGATTGGACCTAGGTGTGTAATTTTCAACCGTGTGCCATTGCTCAGTCTCGGTATATCGAGGTTACGTTTTAGTAGTAGTGGCACACCGACTTTCAATCTCGGCTTGTCGGAAGGTGCCCCTGACAATTCTAAGATGTTGAAGAGCTCTACAGGATATGATGTTCCTTGTTAATGTCCATTACTGTATCTACAGATTGATATTCTGTAATACCTCACTGTGAAAATTAAACAAAACACCGAGAGATTAATTCACTAACGTCATTGGATCACTGTGTAACCGTATTAAAAGCTGTAAATCCTACGACAACTGGAAAACGGAAGTGTAAAGTCTTCTTTGTTGTTTATGGTCAAACAAAGCAATATTTTCTTATATTATCTTTAACACTGGCAAAAGCCCGCGCTCGAAACAGTAATTTGGCTTGAATTTTTTTCTATAAGAATAAAAAGTGTTGTTAGAAATTACGTTAAAAATATTTTTTAAACCTTTATAACAATCAGAGAAAACACTTCATCGCAAAGGAATTATCATCTTTAGAAAGATAATTTTCTGCTCTTTAATTTGGCATAAAAACAATTGTTGTCTAATAAATGTTTCAGAAGTTATTGGCAAAAAACGTCAAACATTATGCTTAAAAGAGGCTATTTTTCGTTATTTAATTAAATACCTTAAGAACTAATTAACTCTGAAAGTTAAAAATAGCACCTTTGACCTAGAAATATGCTCTAGAATGTCGTGTGTAAATTTCATGTCGCTACCGTTCACCG